>CM054061.1:22282228-22474945 GCA_028641055.1 Alopecurus myosuroides
AGAAAGATTTGGAATGGTGTTTGGCAACAAATCTGTGAAGAAAAACCACGAAAAACTCAACGAATCAACAGATCGGTCAAATTATGGTGGAAAAAAGAAAAATTGGTGGATGGAAAGTGTTGTGGGTGTCGGATTCGTGTCAATCTAGCTCTGGTTACCAGATGATGTGGAGGGTTACTCCTAGATTGGCCCGATCTTCATGAATCGACGAAGAACACGAAGAACGCTCAAGAACGCGATGAACACGATGACCACGAGAGGGGGAATCGAGGGGGAATCGTGGGCAAACGCAAGGAAACGCAAGGAAGATAGCTAGTAAGAACCGAAGAACCCCAAATCTCCCGTCAACTAAACCCCGAGGGCCGCCTACGGGACGATCGATCCAACTGAACTCACCTTGATTGAGACCGCTTCACACCCGTAGCCGGTCCACTACGCCAATAGAACCTCAAGGATTCACGAGAGGAAGATTGGACAATTCTTGATTGAAACCCAAGGGGAGAGATCAAGTAATTGGATGAATCTTGATACGATCCTCGACGATATCGAAGGAGTATCCTTGATACGTTCCTAGGTACACACCATATGAGTAGTTCCTCAAAGAGGGATACAAGAGAGCTGAGCTCCAAATGTTCTAAATTCAACTCTAGAACCCTAGATCTATCTCGGGGTCGTCCTTATATAGCCAGGGGTCGAAGCAGGTGAAAACGGGGGCGAAATCGATTCATTTGCGTGTATTTTGGCCCACGCCGGCCTGGGAGCTCGGCCTGGCCGGCCATGGGGCCGATGTGGAGGCAGAGGGGCGCCCCCAGGCGCACGCCGGCCTGGGGCTGGCCTGGAGCCCGGCCTGGGGCCAGGGTGGGTGCAGCGCGCCGGCCTGGGAGGGGCCGACCGGGGCTGGCTGTCGGCCGGCCTGGGGCCGAGGTGGGGAAGGGGCGCCGGCCCGAGGCCGGGGTGGAGGCCGGGCCTCTCGGGTGGTAGGCCGGCCTAAGGAGGAGGGGTGGCTGGCCTGAGGCCGGGGTGGAGGCCGGGCCGCTCGGTTGGGGGAGGGGGGGGCGGCCTGAGGAGGGGGGGGCCGTCCTGGCCGGGTTTTTAGGCCGGGAAGGGTGGTTTCCCCCCTATCTTCTCCGTCAGGACTCCGAATGCGATGTCGTTTCCTCCGCTCTTCTTCGTATCTTCTTGCGCATCGTCTTGGGTGCGTTCCGAGGCCTCTGTGGTGGGTTTGAACCTGAGCACGCAAAGTGTGGAACCATGAGGTAGCGCACTATCCTCCACATGACCGAAAGTACAGAGCGAGAGGAGCGAGTTCACCTTATCATGAATGGCCTTTGCGCGTGATCTTGTCATCGGTGCACTTGGTGGAGTTGGGTGGGCTACATCACTTAACCTGTAGAATCTTTTAGCATTGTTTAATTTCGAATTTTCTATTTAAAATTTATCTAAATTCAAATGATCATTTGAGTAATTTTGACCTAGTTTAAATTCAGTAAATAATCATAATAGGATCCCTTCTACAAAAATATTTCATTTAGTAACCTTGTACCAGGAGAACTAATACCTAAACCATATGGGAACTAGCGAACCTATTCTATGTAATCTTGGCCTAAAACCCTTCAATACCAACTAAACATGACATGAGAGTTGTTAATCACTAATAGCCAATGGTGGTGTGATCATTTGGATCAAAACCAGCACCAAGTATGTGTCAATCACGTGCTATAAAAACAAGTGAACATAAAACCCATATACATAAACCATATTCAAATTTACAAGTCATGTAGTAAATTCATTAGAATCCTAGTACAGAAAACCTTTGTGTGAATCTTGTTGATCATGGTTTGCGTCTAGAACCCACGGAACAAAACCTTGTATGCTCATTGTGAGAAAAGACCAACCATTGACCCAAATGGCAAACTCAAAACCCTATCACCATAATCCATTTGCTTGGGATTATGTGATGAACCTAGACCAACCTTAAACAAAGGGAAAGCCTAACCAAAACACTTTAGTTCTTTTCTTAATAGAATTAAGTGTTCAACCTTTTGCAATATTGAGTGATGTGATAGCTCTTTACTAACCTAAAGTGAACTCTTGGAACTTCCTTGATAAATATGAGCCACTCAAGTTTGAATCCTTCAAACTAAACCCTCGTCCATAAAATAATACCCACCGACCTAATCATAATTCTTTTTGCATATCGAATTATGTGAAAATCTCTAGCCTATCAATGAATAACATAAATCACCCTTGTTTTGAAAACATTTATAAGCTCACGCCCAAGTCGGATAAGTGTATTTTCGTGGGGTATCCGAGGAAAACCTTGGGGTACTACTTCTACAACCGGGAAGAGGGCAAAGTGTTTGTCGCTCGGAATGGTGTCTTCCTTGAGAAAGAGTTTCTCGGTCGGGAAGTCAGTGGGAGCACAGTGCTACTCGAAGAAATTCGAGAGGAACCGGATAGGGGCAAGTCGGCGAGCGCCTTGGAGGATGAGCCGGTTGTAACATCCCAAGTATGAAAACAACCCTAGAATGCTTGTTTACTGTTTTTATTTTTTCGATTGCATCATGTCATCATAAGCACTGCATTTGTTTTTCCTTTTGAATTTTCAAACCAAAATTCAAACCCTTGTTTCATACTTGTTCTGTTACAATTTTTTAAATGAAACTTTCAAATCAAAACAATTATTTGGTTCCAATAAAATTGAAAGTCCAAACTATTAATTTGCTTCTTTTCAATAATTCAATTAATACCAATTTCACTCAAATCCATTTGAATTTCAAACAGCAATAGAATTTAAAATTTGGAAATCAGAAAGTTGCACAACTGGGCTTTTGTAATAAATATATTATACAAAATTATCCCCACAATTTTTCAAACCCCAAAACCCTATTTGAATTTTAAATCACAATTTCAAATCATTTGGCAATTTCAAATTTTTGGAAATAAACCCACATCCTTTTGAATCTTGCTGTTTTGGTAATTCAATAAAAAAATTAGTGCTAAAATACAAGCACCAAATCCTATTTCTTTTTCTCTTTTCTTTCCTACAAAAAGAAAAGAAAAGGTGAAAAAAAAGAGAAACAGAAAACAGAAAAACAAAAAAAAGGGGGGAGGGCAGGCCAGCCAAGTGGGCTGAGCCCACCACACCCCACCAGGCCCAGCCCACCTTTTTCCCCATCGCCTACCTCTGTACGGCAGGACATCGGGGATGTCCACGTCGAACAGGCAGAGATGGGACGGCCGGGAGAGCGCCTCCTCCTCCTTAAAGCCACCCCCGAGGGCTCCTCCCTGCTGCCCTAGACCTCCTTCTCCATCTCTCTGCCACCGCCGCCGTTTCCTTCCTCCTCCCTCCTCTGTCTCTCTCTCTGCTCCCTGAACCACCGCACGGTAGCACGGCGAACTCCGGCGATCGCCGCCGCTACGGCACCTCTCCGGGCGGCCTGAGCTCGGGAATCGAATCCCCGAGGCTCCACAGTCCTCCTCGTTTCCAGGAACAGGCCGGGGAGCAGCTGGATCATCGCCGTCGTCCACCTCTCCGGCGACTGTCACGCCACCTCACCGAGCACCTGCTCCTCCTTCCTCTCCCCGGTGAGCACGTCCCCCTCGTTCCTTCCCTCTCGGCATCCTCGCATCACCCGCACACACCCCTTGCACACACGCACACGCAGCAGCCACCGCAGCGCCGCTCGTCGCCGGCGTTTTCCCCGCGCTGTGAAGTTTCAGTTAACTGAAACTTTCAGTTTCAGTTAAACAACCCGCAACTGCACCTCATACCCCCAGGCCCCTGTTCTGTCACGAAACAGCGAGTAGCCCAGGTGGCCAGAGGCACACGCGCGCACGCCGCGGTCGCGGGATCGAGTCCCCGTCCGCGCGGAATAAAACCAACATTTTTTACAACGCGCGCTGACAGTAGGGGCTCCCCTGTCAGCGACCCTGGATGCCACGCCAGCTCCCACCCGCGCCACGCCCGCGCCAGCTGGGCACTGGCCCACTGCCAGTGACCCAGGGGTTGCTCTGGCTGCGTGAGAAAGGTTCCAGGGACCTTTCTGAAACTTGTTCTTCGCACCTAGGCCCCTGTAACAAGTTTAATATTTTTAAAAATTTACAGAATAACCCATGATTTTCAAATCCAAATAACTTTGGCATTTCAAATCCAAATCTAATAAATAAAACATGTAATCCATTCAAAATTTCCTAAACTTTTCAAATATGCAATCTGTTTAAGGTTTTGAACAATTAAAAATTATATTATTTTCTATACTTTATGTAATTCATTTAAAATTGTTCAAAACATAACAAATTCAAATTAAACTCAAATTTATTTTGTAAGACATGTTTTCAAACCAGAAAAATGTAATATTTTCAAATATGAATGTTATTTAATGTTTTGAACAAATAAAAATTCAAATAATTTCATACTTGAATTAAATTCATTTAAACCTTGTTCAAACTTGTTTAATTCATAACTAATTCATTTAAATTCCTTTTTCAACAAATGAAATATGTTTTCCACCTAAAATTTTGTGTTCTTTCCAAATATGAATTTTGTTATCTATTTTGAACAATTAAAATTGGTGAAAACAACAAATGCTTGTGTAACTCAATTAAGAAGCCAAATTTCATAAGTTAATAAATAAAATTCCAAACTTGGTAAACAACATATCAAATTGAAGCTATTGTTGTTTTATTTTTGTTTTCATCATCCATGAATCATTCTAATAAACTTTCACATGATGGTTATTGTAGATCATTTAATTCAACCTTAATTCTTGGGCCTTTCTATATGCAACCCAAATTGCATATGGGCCCATTTAATTATGTTACCATGTCAACTAGCTTATCTTTGATGCATCAATTAAATTGTCATGCATCATTCCATGAATTGTGCATTATGCCATGTTATTGATTGTTTGTCTCTCTGCGTTGTTTGTTTGCTTCTTCTCGAATAGACGACGACGTTGAGACAAACGAGGTTTACGACACTACTTCAGAGGAGTTAGCCCAGTACCAGGCTACTGAGTTTGCAGGCAAGTATTCACTCACATGAACCATTGTGTCCTTTCCACAGTGGATACCGATACTTTCCGTTGTCTAATCTGCTAGCCTTAAGATTCGTTGCTTGTGTTCCGATCCTATCACATGTTATCCTGCAACCCTGATATAGCCTATCCTGCACACCTATAACCCTGTTGCTTGTTGCCTGTGTCTTACTAGCATGCTTAGGGTTGTTTATGCTCGAGTCTGATGTCCGTTACTTCTGTTATCATATTTATTATGTTCTGGGGGCTCGATGTTAAACAACAACCTGTTAATGTTTGAGGTAATGCTAATTTGATGATAAGGCACCGGCAGGAGGCCGGGTATGGTTTTGAGGCCTGCTAGTGTCGAACTCAGGAAAAGTTCTTGTCCTCTGGATCCATGTTGAGCGCGCTAACCGCATGTGGGAAGAGTGTATGGGCACCCCCCACAACTCTGATTCGATTCGCATCTCGTCCAAATCGCCACACTTAGTTCAGGCTTTCCATTTGATGCACGCATATGCAGGTACGAACCCTTGGCGCCAGGGTGGAACTTTTGTAGTCGGCATTTAGGGCGGCGTGCTCTTCCAGTGCTATGAGGGTCCCCCTTTTCTTCGTGGGGGATCGATTAGCCGCGCACGCACAGCACGTGGTTCTTTGGGCTTGATGCGAAGAAGAGTTGGGTTGTGTTGAGTGCCTCGCTTGGTGGGTTTGATCCCCGTCTGGCGGGGTATTATTACGTGTACGGCCAAATTGGTGCACCCCTGCAGGGTTAAATCTTCTCGAGAAGCCGTGTTGTCCGCGGTTATGGATGACTTGGTGATAGGGCTGGCTAACAAGGATTAGACAACTTACACCTAACTAATACTAATTTGACTAGTAATAGGCTTATTGACACAACAACTTGAACCCTCATTAATCCAACTATGTGAGTTATCCTCAGATTGCTTCTTTGGATAAGTGGCGAGATCCAGGATGGGTTTGTTTGAGGTTGTTGGTAGTTCGTAACGATACGCTAACTTATCTCCTTTCTATTAGCCGGAAGTTGTAGCGTGTCTCTGTAGTTGGTTACTGCAGCCCGCTGCCGCACTTTTGTATCACCTATTCTTCCGTTGAACCCAAAGCATCTGTGCTTGGTGTTGACGGGTACACTTTGGTATCTTGTGCGTCTTGCTTGCCAGTACTCGGCCGTACTGACCCCTTTGGGGCTGCGTGTTCTGCAGACTACCATTCCGAGGACCCCCATGGTGGCTACTACGTGGAGTATGACGAGGCTGTTGACGAGTAGATAGCGGACCCGGGCAGGATCCGAGACTTCGTGGATGGGCTCCGTTTGCCTTTCGTTTCCGGCCTCTTAGGCCTATTTGGATCTTGTCTGTACCCAGACACTTTGGATGCTTCCGCTGTGATGTAATGATGATTTGTTGGGACATGTGTCCTCTGCATGATTGTATTTTCTATCTCTGCTCTAGTGAGAGCTATTTGCCACTTATTTCTATTTCTTTGTGTCTTAGAGATGTGTTGTGATATCACTTGTTAAAATGCCGTTGACGTACCATGTCTGAATGGTATGAAGTACGTCAATGGTAGTATCCTGATTTCTAGGGGATGGTTTGCGCAGACGATGAATAGTAGGGGTTGGTTGTCACACGTATACGTGTTGGCCTACTCGTAAGAGGTGCGGATGCAGGTAGGCCCCGTAATCCAATCATCTACTGTTCAACGGAACTGTGAGTATCCTCTAGAAGTACGGGTGCGACAAATGGTATCAGAGCCTGTCTGCCTGTAGGATCCCTTTTACTGGTCGCAGTTGAGTCTAGAAACTATTTTGTAGCTATATAGGAAAAATGAAACGTGAGAGTAGGAATTCTGTTCTTTTATTTCTTTCCCCACCCACCCTCCCTTTTTCTGGTAAGGAAGTGCAACGTTGTTTTCTCTTCTCATCTAAACTTTCAAGTTAGGATTTCACGTATCCTGGTTTCTCTAGGATAGTTATATGTACTAGACCATAGGAATGGAGGTGGTTGTGACATGATTTATCATGTTGCCTACTCACGATTGAGAACGGAGGCGTGTAAGCCCCGGAAGCAGATCCTCTATTCTTTAAGCAGTAGATATTGATCCTTTAGAAGCCCGGATGGGTTTTCCGTAGTACCTCAGGAGTTTTTGGTCTCGTGTCTTCGATATCCTGTTCTTCTCAAGATCATTTTCGTCCGTTGAAACCTTGTTGTTGCTTGCCACTTCAGTTCTTCTACCGGCGTCTAATCAAAGCTTCCCCGATCATCTGCAGATGGATCTCAGGTTCTACCCGCAGGTGGTTCGTATGACTCGTTGCGAGAGCACTGCCGGTTATCCGGAGATACTGAGAGACATGGTCACTTTTCTGGGGTTCCATTGGGCACCAGAGTACCAGGTCTACGAGCAGCAGCGAGAGTTTGAGCAGACCTACTACCAGGATATCGTCTACATTCTGTCAGATGATGGCATGAGCGTAGTTCACCGCTACGAGGCAGTGGGTTCCAAAGTGGATATGGCTGTGCAGCAGGCAGCTTATGTGAGTCTCACCGTCCTTCGTTCTGACTACTGGGGATTTGACGATTCTATCTATCGCCACATCCCCCGTGGTTACATCACTTCGGAGGGAGCTCACTTCACTCTCTACGACAGCTTGGACGTTTACGAGCATGATAGCTCCAGGCTGCACATCACCTCTCAGTTTGTGAGTCACACTGACGCAGTTGCCCGCACACTATCTCAGGAGTTGGCTTCAGTCAGAGAGCAGCTTTACCTTGCTTTGACTCGTCTGGCGACTTACACCACAGACTTTGTTGGAGACGAGCGCTTTGCACGTTTCGATCAGCCAGTTGGGCGTCGTCTGCCAGATGCTGGAGGTTACGAGCCGATCAGAGGTCCACTCCTTAACCTTGGTGCTGGTTACACTGGGATTCCACGCTTTGGAGCACAGGGAGTCGATGCTATGTACTTCACCACACCTAGAGTCGCTCTCAGAGCACGTCCGATCTACGTGGATCGTCGTTCGACATACTTTCGTGGGCGTGCTCCTCACCGTACCTCTCGCCGTACTCCTAGCCGCCGTCCTGCGTGATGAGCATGGGAGTACCGATGTATCCATTCTTAGCTATGTTTAGTTATCCTTTGGCATTCGAACCATTTATGGTGTATTGGATATTTTGATGTATTTGAACATGTGATGGTGAACCTTGTGGTTGTCTATTCATGCATCAGAATAATCTCTCTTTCGGTTGCCAAGTCTATCCTTTTCTATTGTTGTGCTAAAATGCATTTCCATTCAGGATGCCGCCAACAAGGAACAACACGCCTGAGCCACCACCAATCGCGGAGCTGTTGACTCAGATGACCCAAGTCATGACGCAGATGGCCCAGTTTCAGGCTAATCAGCACATCAACTAGACAGCTCCACGAGTCAGCATCAAGGACTTTCTCAGTCTGGGCCCAAGAGCTTTCGTGGCCACACGCGAGCCTCTGGACGCTGATGACTGGATTCGTGAGATAGCCAAGGCTCTGGAGATTGCACACGTAGCTGAAGAAGACAAGGTCAAGTATGCCTCCTATCTGCTGAAGGGTCAGGCAACTTCATGGTGGGAAAACTTCCATGCCATGAGAACTGGGATGCCAGTCACATGGGATTGTTTCAAGGAAGCCTTCCTGAAGCACCACATTCCAGATGGTCTCATGGAAAGAATGCGTGAAGAGTTTTGCTCTCTCAAGCAAGGAAAGTTGGACGTCATCGGCTATCAGAGTGAGTTCAATCGCCTCGCTCGATACGCTGGAGATGAGGTGTCCACTGAAGCTAAAAAGATGGCAAGGTTCCGCAGAGGTTTTAACCCGGAACTCAAGTATGCCCTCACCAATGTCAAGGCCAACAGCTTCGAGGATCTCGTTAACACCGCGCTCAATGAAGAAAATGGGCGCAAGGCGTTCGAGGAGTCTCGCAAGCACTCGCGTGAGGGTGGTTCCTCCTCCAACATGACCACCCCTCCGCAGAAGCGCCGCATCTGGGTACCAAATGGTGCTGTCACTCGGGCTCCATATGCCCAAGCTTCTCTAGGCTTCGCTCCCCGCCCACCCAACCCAGCTCAGCTGAATGATCCAAGGGCTTCTATGGGGCAGCCAAGGCCAGGGCCTCCTCGTGTCGTCACATGCTACAAGTGCAAGCAGACGGGACACTACGCCGACAAGTGCACGCAGAGGCAGCTACCTCCACCACCACCTCGTCCTAACACAAACCAGGCAATGGTGCGCGCTCCCCCGTCTAAGGCCTTCAACTCCAACAACAGGCCTGTCGGGAGGACCGCAAGGGTGAATCATGTCAAGATCGTCAAAGCTGAGGAAGCTCCTGACGTCGTTCTCGGTACATTTCCCGTAAACTCTAATCCAGCTAAAGTGTTGTTTGATACCGGAGCATCACATTCTTTCGTGTCAAAGATCTTTGCGACAACAATTAAACTCCCTTTTGTTGGTTTGGGTTCCCCGGTAGTGGTCAACTCCCCTGGAGCAACTATGCAAACGTCCAAGATCAGTCACAAAAATCAAATTCTAATTGGAGGCCACATATTCCTTGCTTCTCTCATACTGCTTGGCAATTCTGACATTGATGTCATTCTTGGTATGGATTGGCTGAAGGCCAATAAAGCAAGAATTGACTGTGCTCAAAAGTCAATAACTCTGTCCCACCCTTCTGGCCAGATAATCTATTCTCCACATGAATCAAGTTCCATTCAGCTATGCACCCAACCTCTACCTTCACTTGAAAATGTTCCGGTGGTTTGCGAATTCCCTGACGTCTTTCCAGAAGAGTTGCCAGGAATGCCTCCGGACAGAGCAGTTGAGTTCGTGATCGAACTTGAACCAGGTACTGCTCCAATCTCTAAGCATCCCTACAAGATAGGAACTCTCGAGCTGAAGTTGTTGAAGGAACAAATTGATATGTACATGGAAAAAGGTTACATTCAACCTAGTTCCTCGGCTTGGGGTTGCCCAACTCTGTTTGTTGCGAAGAAGGATCAAACAAAGAGACTCGTTGTTGACTATCGTCCTCTTAATGAGAAAACCATCAAAAACAAGTATCCAATTCCTCGTATCGATGATCTTTTTGATCAACTTGCTGGAGCCTCAATATTCTCCAAGTTGGACTTGAGAATGGGTTACCATCAAATAAAGATCAGAAAAGAGGATATTCCAAAGACAGCCTTCACCACTCGCTACGGTCTATATGAATTCACCGTCATGTCCTTTGGTCTCACCAATGCACCGGCGACCTTCTCTCGACTCATGAATTCTGTCTTCCATGAATACCTCGACAAGTTCGTTGTGGTATATCTTGATGACATTCTTGTCTACTCCAAATCTGAGGAAGAGCATGAAGAACATCTTCGTCTAACTCTCATGAAGCTTCGCGAGCATCGTCTCTATGCCAAGTTCTCCAAATGTGAGTTCTGGATTTCAGAAGTTGCTTACCTTGGTCATGTCATCTCTTCCAAGGGCATAGCCATTGATCTAGAAAAGGTTAAAGCAATTGTTGATTGGAAACCTCCAAAGACGGTGAAGCAAGTAAGAAGTTTTCTTGGCTTGGCTAGCTATTGCCGTCGCTTCGTCCAAAACTTCTCCAAGATTGCCAAACCTCTCACTGACCTCACAAAGAAGGACAAGAAGTTCGTTTGGTCTCCACAATGTGATGAGAGCTTCAATCTCCTGAAGACTAAACTCACTTCTACACCAGTTCTGGTTGGCCCAGATCCTACCAAACCTTTCCAAATATTCTGTGATGCTTCTCTCCAAGGTCTAGGTGCAGTTCTTATGCAAGAACGTCAAGTTGTGGCTTATGCTTCACATCAGTTGAACACACATGAGCTCAATTATCCCACTCATGACCTTGAACTTGCAGCAGTTGTGTTTGCCCTCAAGAAATGGAGGCAATACTTGTTGGGTAATCGCACTGAAATCTTTTCCGATCATAAGAGTCTGAAATACATCTTCACTCAACCAGATCTAAACCTCAGACAAAGGAGATGGATTGAAAAGATTAAAGACTTTGATCTTACCATTTCTTACACTCCAGGCAAGGCTAATGTTATGGCCGATGCTCTCAGTCGCAAGTCGTATTGCAATAATCTCATGATCATGGAAAGCCAACCTCCTCTTCATGAAGAATTTCAAAAGCTGAACCTTGGTCTTGTTCCTCAAGGCTATCTTGCAAACTTGACAGCCACTCCAACTCTCGAGGACAAGATTCATTCTGAACAACTTCGTGACGCTGGAATCAAGAAGATGGTAGACCACATCAAAGAAGGCAAGGAGAAATTTAAGTCCTTCTCAATTGATGACAAGGGAACTGTGTTCTTCGAAGGTGTCGCACCCTGACTTCTAGGGGATACTCACCGGGCCGAACTGAACAGTAGATGCTTGGATTACAGGGCTTATCTGCTCCCGCATCCTCTTACGAGTAGGCCAGCACTTATGTGCGACAACCAAACTCTACTATCCATCGTCGATGTAAACTATCCCATAGAAATCAAGATACTACCATTGACGTACTTCAAACCATACACACATGGTACGTCAACGGCGTTAAACAAAATGATAACACAACATATCTCTAAGACACAAAAGATGGAAATAAGTTGCAAATGGCTCTCACGAGAGAAGAGATAGGAAATACAATCATCCAGAGGACACATGTCCCAACAATTCACCATTACATCACAGCGGAAGCATTCAAAAGGTCTGAGTACAGACAAATCCAAATAGGCCTAAGAGGCCGGAAACGAAAAGACGGAGCCCATCCACGAAGTCTCGGATCCTGCCCGGGTCCGCTATCTACTCGTCAGCAGTCTCGTCATACTCCGCGTAGTAGCCACCATGGAGATCCTCGGAATCGTAGTCTGCGGAAACCACAGCCCCAAAGGGGTCAGTACATAAACGTACTGGAAAGCAAGACTCACAGTTCACCAAAGTGTAACCCGTCAACACCAAGCACAGATGCTTTGGGTTCAACGGAAGGAAGGGGTGATATAAAAGATGCGACAGCTGGCTGCTCTAACCAACTACAGAACTACTACCACTTCCGGCTAACAGAAAGAAGGTAAGATAGCGTATCGTAACCAACTATTGTTAACCACCAAAAAAACCCATCCTGGATCTCACCTCTTATCCAAAGAAGCAGTCCGAGGATAACTCACACAGTTGAATTAATGATGGTTCAGATTATTGTGTCAATAAGCCTATTACTAGTCAAGTTGTTAATCATTGGGTGTAAGGATGTTGATCATTAGGTTTAAGTTGTCCTGAGTACTTGTTAGCCAGTACTTTCACCAAGTAGTCCATAACCGCGGAAAACACGGCTTCTCGAGAAGATTTACCCTGCAGGGGTGCACCAATTTGGCCGTACACGTAAGAATAACCCGCCAGATGGGAAGGCCTTTCTGTAACAGCCCAAGTATGAAAACTACCCCATAGAATGTTTGATTTCATGTTTAATTAAGGTATTGCATCATGTCATCATATTGTTGCATTTGTTTCTTTTGTTTTGCATCTGTTATTCTTTGTTTTCACAATGAAAATCAAACAATTTCAACTGCCTTGTTTTCATACTTGTTCTGTTACAACTTTTGGAATAAAAATAACAAGTGAAAACAACCAAATTGTTCCATTTTATTTCATGTTGATCACTCCTTAATTTGTTGGGTTTAATCAAACAATTAATTCAATCAATTAATTCCAAATCATTTCAAATTCAAATCAAATTTTTAAAACATCAATCAACTTGAGTTTATAACAAATCTCCAAAACAATCAAACTCATTTTAATCACTTTAATCAATAGGGTTCATCCTATTAAAATCCTTGTTTTCAATATTAATCTATTAATTTCTAAATTGCTCAAATTCAAACCAAATGTGTTTCAAACAGAACCATTTTTGAATTTATAAACATGAACAAGCCACTCAACTAATTTTAATCAAATTAAATCATGTTGGGTCACCTTTTTAAAGTGTGGGTTTTAATAATCCTTTTAATACTCAAAAACACTCAAATTTGGCTTATTTCCAAACAGCACCACAAATTCAAATATTTTGGAAATTCAAACTTGTTATTTGGTTGTAATTAACACCAGGAGCACACCCTATTTTTCTATGAATTTTTCCTAACCCTAAAGGCCTTCTTTTCTTCCAATTTTGGTTGCAGCAAAAAAATAAATAAAAGAAACAGAAAATACAAAAAGAGAAAAGGAGGCAGCAGCTAACTAATCTATCCCAGCCCAGCCCGTTTCTGCCGGCCCAGTACCCTTTCGCGCAGTCATCTTCCTCGCAGATGATGTCACTTTCTGTACGACATGGCTCACCACCGAGCGATCATCGATCCCTCACGCCGATGCGCTGCCGTACCAACGCCAGCCCCAATAAAACCCTACCCCCGAGCCGCAGCTATGCCCTAACCCTAGTCTCCCCTACCTCCCCTCTCTTCCGCCGTTTCCCTCTCTCTCACCGGCGCAATTTTTCTCCTCTCTGAAAACCCACATCACCGGCGACGTTCTCTGAACCCGCTAACGCCGCCGCCGCTCTTGTACCTTGCCCTCCTCGCTGACCGCGGGAAAGGACTCGCCGTTCCTCCCTCGAGACCCTGGACACCGTAGTTTCCCCGGAGAGCTACCATAGCTACGCCGCCATCCACGCCTCTGACCGCGGCGATCACCTCACCGGAGTGTTTCTCTGAAACTTCGGGGGCAACCACCGCTCCAGTACACCTCCTCCCTCGCTGATCGCGGGAACCGCGCCGCCGTGTCTTCCTCGTCCACCCCGACACCTGCACGGCGCCTCCGAGCAGCCGCTTCTACGCCGCCGTCATCGTCCCTGCCGCGGCGTCCACCTCGACAGCGTTCATCCTCGGAAGACCCCCACGGTGATCACCTCCATCCCCTCCTGCTCCCTCTCTGTCACGAGCACACACACGCGCACGCGCCCGTGCTTCTCTCACGCGAACGCATCGAGCCCAGTCGCCGCTTGCTGTCGTTCGCCGTCGAGACCCTGTCAGATTACGGAAGCAATCGGTCGTCAGTCACATTCAGTAACATTTAGAACCTTACCTTGTCTGCGTGCTCCTAACTGACAAGAGTTCAGTCAGTAGCGCAGTGGCACGGTGCCGTTCACGCGAGCGCAGCGACCCCAGTTCGATCCCTGGCTATGCGATTAAAAGCCAACCCTTTTTTTTTCGCGCGTGGCTGACGGACGGGACCCACCCGTCAGTGGCTCTACTGCCACGCTAGCACGCGCGCAGCGCACAGTCACCCCGTGGCCCACTGGCAGTGGCCGCGGCTAGGGTGCTGTGCGGTAACAAATTGTTTAACCCTTTTTCTGTTATTTCTTAAATCAATTAAAAGGCAGAATTAAACACCAAACTAAATCTTTAATATCTTTTAATATATAACTCTAAAAAATAAAAGTTGTATATGTTTTCTGTTCTAAATTTCCTAATCTTTCCAAATAACCTATTTGTGTACTGTTTTGACAAATCCAAATGTATTTAAAATTCAAATTTGAATAATTCAAATGTAATTTGCAATAATTTATAAATAATTCATACTAATTCCAAATAAGGCAAATAAAATATGTTTTCCATACCATTTTGAATAAACTATTCAAATATAATTTTTGTTTCCTGGTTTGAATAATTTAAATTGCCCAAATAATTTAATCCTTGTTTAATTCATTTAAATTTGATAAAATCATAACTTGCTCAAAATAAAATAATTTTGGACATGCAAAATATGTTTTCAAGCCATCAAAGTGTGAACTTTTCAAATGTGAGTTTGAATTTATGTTTGAACAAATAAAACTTCAATTAAATTCAAAATTGTTTCAAATCCATTTAAAACTTGTTTAATATTGTTTATTTCATAATTAAATTATCCTAATTCCAATTTCAATATGTGAAACATGTAATCCAACTAAAATTTGATGTTCTTTTCAAATATAAACTTTTTTATTTGTTTTGAACACTTTAACTTGATGAAAACAACAATTGTTTGTGTGACATCTTTAAGTAACCAAACTTTCCATACTTAATCAATGATTTCCAAAACTTGTTCCAATCCTTTTTCACTTGCATCTATCATTGTTATTTGTTGTTATCATCATGCATGCATCATGCTAACAACTCTCACATAATAATTAATTGTAAATCATTTGTTTCCACTTATTTCAATGGATCTTTTCCATATGCAATCCAATTGCATATGGGTCCAATTAAATTGTGTTATCTTGTCAAGTAGTTTATTCTGATGCATCTATTAACATGACATGCATCATCCCATGTTTGTGCACCTATGCCATTATATTGATTGTTTATCTTTCTGCAATGTTTGTTTGCTTCTTCCCGGATATACGACGACGTTGAGACCGACGATACTTACGACACCCCTTCTAAGGATTTAGCTCAGTACCAGGCTACTGGGTTTGCAGGCAAGTTATCACTCACATGAACCATTGTGTTCCTTTCAACATTGGTTACCGATACTTTCCGTTGTCTATTTCTGCTAGCCATATGTATAGTTGTTCTGTTACGAACCTATCACATGAATCCCTTCCCCTGATATTGCCTCATCTCCCTTCCTACAACCCATTGTTTGAGCCAGTGTCTTACTAGCATGCTTAGGTTGTTTTGCTCGAGTCTGTTACCCGTTACTTTCTGTTACTACTTCATTATGTTCTGGGGGCTCGATGTTTAATCAATCAATCATGCTAATGTTACTATTAATAATAAATTTGATGATAAGGCACCGGCAGGAGGCCCTGTGTGGTTTTGAGGCCTGCTAGTGTCGACCCTAATAGGAAAAAGGGTCTTGTCTACTGATCCATGATGAGCGCACTAACCGCATGTGGGAAGCGAGTATGGGCGCCCCCCTCAACTTGACCTGATTCGCATCTCGTCCAAATCGCCTCATTTAGTTCGTGTTTTCCATTTGCCGCATGCATGTTTTTGCGAGCCCAGGCCAGGGTGGAACTTTTGTAGTCGGCATATAGGGGGACACGGTCTTAGAGTGCTATGAGGGTCCCTTTTCTTCGGGGCTTGATTAGCCGTGCGCCCAAGGTTCTTTGGGCTTGATGCGAAGAATGGTTGGTTGTGTAGAGTACCCCGCTTGGTGGGTTAGCTTCCCATCTGGCGGGTTATTCTTGCGTGTACGGCCAAATTGGTGCAACCCTGCAGGGATAATCTTCTCGAGAAGCCGTGTTTTCCGCGGTTATGGATTACTTGGTGAAAGTACTGGCTACCAAGTACTCAGGACAACTTAAACTTAATGATCAAACATGTTACACCCCATGATTAATAACTTGACTAGTAATAGGCTTATTGACACAATAATTTGAACCATCATTATTACAACTGTGTGAGTTATCCTCGGATTGCTTCTTTGGATAAGGGGCGATATCCAGGATGGGTTTGTTTGAAGTTATCTTTCAGTTGGTTACAATCCCCGATCTTATCCCCTTTCTGTTAGCCGGAAGTGGTAGAATCTCCGTAGTTGGTTAGTGCAGCCAGTTGCAGCATCTTTTATATCCCCTCTCTTCCGTTGAACCCAAGGCATCTGTGCTTGGTGTTGACGGGTTACACTTTGGTGAACTGTGAGTCTTGCTTGCCAGTACGTTTATGTACTGACCCCTTTGGGGCTATGGTTTCCGCAGACCTACGTTTCCGAGGATCTACATGGTGGCAACTACGTGGAGTATGACGAGACTGCTGACGAGTAGATAGCGGACCCGGGCAGGATCCGAGACTTCGTGGATGGGCTCCGTATGTTTGTTTCCGGCCTCTTAGGCCTATTTGGTTCTTGTCTGTACCCAGACATGTTGAATGCTTCCGCTGTATGGTAATGATGTATCGTTGGGACATGTGTCCTCTGAATGATTGTATTTGCTATCTCTGCTCTAATGAGAGCTATTTGCAACTTATTTCAATCTTTTGTGTCGTAGAGATCTGTTGTGATATCATATGTTCAACGCCGTTGACGTACCATGTGTGTATGGTTTGAAGTACGTCGACGGAAGTGCCTTTGATCTCTAGTGGATAGTTTACATCGACGATGGAATAGCAGGGCTTGTGTTGTCGCGCATAAGCGCAGGCCTACCAGGAAGCTGGGACGTGGGAGCAGTTATGCCCCATAATCCAAGCACCTGCTATCCAGTTCGGCCCGATGAGTATCCCCTAGAAATCAGGGTGCGACAAATGGTATCAGAGCCTGTCTGCCTGTAGGATCCCCTTTTACTGGTCGCAGTTGAGTCTAGAAACTATTTTGTAGCTATATAGGGAAAATGAAACGTGAGAGTAGGAATTCTGTTCTTTTTCTTCTTTTCCCCACCCTCCCTCCCTTTTCTGGTAAGGAAGTGCAACGTTGATTTCTCCCTTCTCATCTAAACTTTCAAGTTAGGATTTCACGTGTTTTGGGTTCTCCGTAGTACCTCAGGAGTTTTGATCTCGTTTTCCCCGGTGTTGCTTCGTTATCCTGTTCTTTTAAAGAACCTTTTCGTCCGTTGAAATCTTGTTGTTGTTTTCCACTTCAATTCTTCTACCGGCGTCTAATCAAAGTTTCCCCGTTCATCTGCTAAACTCTATTCCAGCTAAAGTGTTGTTTCATGCCGGAGCATCACATTCTTTTGTGTCAAAGATCCTTTCCACAACAAACAACATAGTTCTGGTTCAACTAAACAATCAAATCTCTGTTCACTCCCCGGGATCTCAAATGTTGACTTCCAATACTAATGGGAGGCCACATATTCCTTGCTTCTCTCATAATACTTGGCAATTCTGACATTGATGTCATTCTTGGTGTTGCATTGATGTCAATAACTCTGTTCCACCCTTATTACAGATAGTCTATTCTCCAAATGAATCAAATTCTATCCAGCTATACACCCTCCATACAAAAACATCCTCCCTTTACTTGAAAATGTTCCGGTGGTTTCCAAATTCCCTGACGTCTATCCAATGTGCACGATGTGTTTCACGTGTCACAACTCAAGTGGATCTTCCCAAGAAGTATCCGGACCTTTTCTTTTCTCAGTAGGAATCTCGGGGCGCGATTCCTTCAAGGGGGGGGGGCGTTTTGTAACAGCCCAAGTATGAAAACTACCCCATAGAATGTTTGATTTCCTGTTTAATTAAGGTATTGCATCATGTCATCATATTGTTGCATTTGTTTCTTTTGTTTTGCATCTGTTATTCTTTGTTTTCACAATGAAAATCAAACAATTTCAACTGCCTTGTTTTCATACTTGTTCTGTTACAACTTTTGGAATAAAAATAACAAGTGAAAACAACCAAATTGTTCCATTTTATTTCATGTTGATCACTCCTTAATTTGTTGGGTTTAATCAAACAATTAATTCAATCAATTAATTCCAAATCATTTCAAATTCAAATCAAATTTTTAAAACATCAATCAACTTGAGTTTATAACAAATCTCCAAAACAATCAAACTCATTTTAATCACTTTAATCAATAGGGTTCACCCTATTAAAATCCTTGTTTTCAATATTAATCTATTAATTTCTAAATTGCTCAAATTCAAACCAAATGTGTTTCAAACAGAACCATTTTTGAATTTATAAACATGAACAAGCCACTCAACTAATTTTAATCAAATTAAATCATGTTGGGTCACCTTTTTAAAGTGTGGGTTTTAATAATCCTTTTAATACTCAAAAACACTCAAATTTGGCTTATTTCCAAACAGCACCACAAATTCAAATATTTTGGAAATTCAAACTTGTTATTTGGTTGTAATTAACACCAGGAGCACACCCTATTTTTCTATGAATTTTTCCTAACCCTAAAGGCCTTCTTTTCTTCCAATTTTGGTTGCAGCAAAAAAATAAATAAAAGAAACAGAAAATACAAAAAGAGAAAAGGAGGCAGCAGCTAACTAATCTATCCCAGCCCAGCCCGTTTCTGCCGGCCCAGTACCCTTTCGCGCAGTCATCTTCCTCGCAGATGATGTCACTTTCTGTACGACATGGCTCACCACCGAGCGATCATCGATCCCTCACGCCGATGCGCTGCCGTGACCTATTGGGCGTTAGGAAAAAATATTACAGGGCTAGAAAAGAAACTGCAGGGACCTATTGGTGATTTATGTGAAGTGCTGTGACAAAACAAATAGGATAAAAAGTTTTGGTTAATTGGTGGGAGGGGGGACTTGAACCCGAGCCCTCCTGCTGTGAGTTTGGGGTGCTAACCAGTGGGGTGGTGCTCGGTTGGTGACAGAAAGGGGCTGCGGGGGGGGGGGGGGGGTTATCATGTTGCTCGCACGTTTAACTGAACATTTGCAGTTTCAGGTCGCTGTACCAGCGACGGAGGGTTCGTGGTCGCCGGCAGCGTGGCTGCTCGCGGCCGTGGGGCGCCGTGTGCGCGGGGGTGTGCGGTGCATGTGCTTGTGCTGCAAGAGGAAGGGAGGAGAGACGAGGCGAGGAGCGCACCTTGGGTGCCCTCGAGCGGACTGGAGGGAGGAGGCGGTCGGGGCAGGAGCAGGGAGACGCCGGCGACATGGAGTGGACGGCGGCGGCAGCACATCCCCTTCCGTCCCGTGCCGAGGGGTGGAGGAGGAAGAGGGCGGTGCGGGGATTCCATTCCCGCACCCGCCCTGGCCGGTGGGGGCCCGAACGCCGGTGATCGCCGGAGCCAAAAGGGATGGGATTTTCGGGTTCAGTTACAGAGAGGATGGACAGCGAGCAGAGGGAGAAAAAGAGAGAGTGGAGGCGGGGAAGAGGGAAGAGAGGGAGAAGAAAGGTGGAAGGGAACCCTAGGGCTAGGGCATGGAGTTATAGGGAGGGGCGAGTGAGCTCCAGCCGTTGCCTGTTCTTCTCTGTATACGTGGGCAGGTTGGATGCGATCCGTACCGAGGCAGGAGAAAGGTGCGAAGGGGTATGGGCCTTGGGAGGTGAGTTGGGCTGGGCTTCCTCCTCTCTCTCTTGCTGGTTTCCTTTTATTATTTGTTTCTGTTTACTTTTTTTTGCAGATTGGAATAAGAGAGAAAGGGAGGTTTTTAGGAGTAGAGAATTAGTAGAAAATTTGGATGAGTTGTTTATAGCAACAGCAACATTGCAAAGCCTTTATTTTCAAAAATTATTTCAAGTTATTTGCTGTTTGATAAAATAATTAATTTAATTGCATATTTGAATTAAGTGATTAAGTGAACTTAAGCAATTCAAAAGCTTGTTTACAAATCATGCTTAATTGATACAAAATGATTGGGGTGATTTGTAATTTCCATAACTTTCAATTGGTTGCTGTTTGGAAAATGCAAAAGAATTTGAAAAGGGTTTGATAGTAAATGAATTTTTGATGGAAGCAAAACAACAGTTTTGGAATCACAACTTTTATGGAAACAAACAATTGTTTTATTTTGAAATATCATTTTGGAAAATTGTAACATCACAAGGATGAAACAAAAGGTTTAAAATTTGGTTTGAAATTCAAATAGAAAACAAAGGAAAACAATTGGAAAACAAATGAAAACAGAGGAAAACAAATGGAAAACAAGCAAAACAAATGCAATGAGCATGATGTCATGATGCAAAACATAAAATAACAGAGAGCAAACATTCTAATGGCTATTTTTCATACTTGGGATGTTACAAAACGCCCCCCCCTTGAAGGAATCGCGCCCCCGAGATTCCTACTGAGGAAAGAAAAGGTCCGGATACTTCTTGGGAAGATCCTCTTGAGCTGTGACACGTGAAACACATCGTGCACCTTGGATAGTTCTTCTGGACGTTCAAGATGATAGGCATTCCTGGAAACTCTTCTAGAAAGATGTCAGGGAATTTGGAAACCACCGGAACATTTTCAAGTAAAGGGAGAGGTTTTGTATTGATGGTGTATAGCTGGATAGAACTTGATTCATTTGGAGAATAGATTATCTGGCCAGAATGGTGGAACAGAGTTATTGATTAGACGCCGGTAGAATAACTGAAGTGGGAAGTAACAACAAGATTTCAACGGACGAAAAGGATGTTGAGAAGAACAGGATATTGAAGCAACACCGGGAAACCGAGAACAAAACTCCTGAGGTACTACGGAAAACCCATCCGGGCTTCTAAAGGATCAACATCTACTGCTTAAGGAATAGAGGATCTGCTTCCGGGGCTTACACGCCTCCGTTCTCAATCGTGAGTAGGCAACATGATAAATCATGTCACAACCACCTCCATTCCTATGGTCTAGTAGATATAACTATCCTAGAGAAACAAGGATTCGTGAAATCCTAACTTGAAAGTTTAGATGAGAAGGGAAAAACAACGTTGCACTTCCTTACCAGAAAAGGGAGGGTGGGTGGGGAAAGAAGAAAAAAGAACAGAACTCCTACTCTCACGTTTCATTTTTCCTACATAGCTACAAAATAGTTTCTAGACTCAACTGCGACCAGTAAAAAGGGATCCTACAGGCAGACAGGCTCTGATACCATTTGTCGCACCCTGACTTCTAGGGGATACTCACCGGGCCGAACTGAATAGTAGATGCTTGGATTACGGGGCTTATCTGCTCCCGCATCCTCTTACGAGTAGGCCAGCACTTATGTGCGACAACCAAACTCTACTATCCATCGTCAATGTAAACTATCCCATAGAAATCAAGATACTACCATTGACGTACTTCAAATCATACACACATGGTACGTCAACGGCGTTAAACAAAATGATAACACAACATATCTCTAAGACACAAAAGATGGAAATAAGTTGCAAATGGCTCTCACTAGAGCAGAGATATCAAATACAATCATCCAGAGGACACATGTCCCAACAATCCACCATTACATCACAGCGGAAGCATTCAAAAGGTCTGAGTACAGACAAATCCAAATAGGCCTAAGAGGCCGGAAACGAAAAGACGGAGCTCATCCACGAATTCTCGGATCCTGCCCGGGTCCGCTATTTACTCGTCAGCAGTCTCGTCATACTCCGCGTAGTAGCCACCATGGAGATCCTCGGAATCGTAGTCTGCGGAAACCACAGCCCCAAAGGGGTCAGTACATAAACGTACTGGCAAGCAAGACTCACAGTTCACCAAAGTGTAACCCGTCAACACCAAGCACAGATGCTTTGGGTTCAACGGAAGGAAGGGGTGATATAAAAGATGCGACAGCTGGCTGCTCTAACCAACTACAGAACTACTACCACTTCCGGCTAACAGAAAGAAGGTAAGATAGCGTATCGTAACCAACTATTGTTAACCACCAATCAAACCCATCCTAGATCTCACCTCTTATCCAAAGAAGCAGTCCGAGGATAACTCACACAGTTGAATTAATGATGGTTCAGATTATTGTGTCAATAAGCCTATTACTAGTCAAGTTGTTAATCATTGGGTGTAAGGTTGTTGATCATTAGGTTTAAGTTGTCCTGAGTACTTGTTAGCCAGTACTTTCACCAAGTAGTCCATAACCGCGGAAAACACGGCTTCTCGAGAAGATTTACCCTGCAGGGGTGCACCAATTTGGCCGTACACGTAAGAATAACCCGCCAGATGGGAAGGCCTTTCCCACCAAGCGGGGCACTCAACACAACTCAACTCTTCTTCGCATCAAGCCCAAAGAACCCCGTGCAGTGAGCGCACGGCTAATCAAGCCCCACGAAGAAAAGGGGACCCTCATAGCACTCTAAGACCGTGTCTCCCTAAATGCCGACTACAAAATTTTCCACCCTGGCCTGGGCTCGCAAAAACATGCATGCGACAAATGGAACACCCGAACTAAATGAGGCGATTTGGACGAGATGCGAATCGAATCAAATTGAGGGGGCGCCCATACTCGCTTCCCACATGCGGTTAGTGCGCTCATCATGGATCAGTAGACAAGACCCTTTTCCTAATTAGGGTCGACACTAGCAGGCCTCAAAACCACACAGGGCCTCCTGCCGGTGCCTTATCAGCAAATTATTATTAAGTCATATCATTAGCATGCATCATTGTTTAACATCGAGCCCCCAGAACATAATAGAATAATAACAGAAAGTAACTGACAGCAGACTCGAGCAAAACAACCTAAGCATGCTAGTAAGACACGGGCTCAAACAAAGGGGTTATAGGAGTGGAGGTGAGGCAATATCAGGGTTAAGGGATTCATGTGATAGGTTCGGAGAACAAGCAACGATACATATGGCTAGCAGAATAGACAATGGAAAGTATCGGTATCCAGTGTGGAAAGGAACACGATGGTTCATGTGAGTGAATACTTGCCTGCAAACTCAACAGCCTGGTACTGAGCTAAAATCCTCTGAAGTAGTATCGTAAACCTCGTCGGTCTCAACGTCGTCGTCCATTCGAGAAGAAGCAAACAAACAACGCAAGGAGACAAACAATCAATAACATGGAATAGTGCACAATCATGGGATGATGCATGATAGTTTAATTGATGCATCAAAGTTAAGCTACTTGACAAGATAACATGTTTAAATGGACCCATATGCAATTGGATTGCATATGAAAAGCCCATGAATTATGGTTGAAATAATTGTTCTACAACTAACCAACATGTGGAAGTGGATTAGCATGATGCATGGATGAGGAAAACAGCAAAATAACAACAATAGAAACAATGTGGAATAAAGTTTACCAAGTTTGGAATTGTAGTTATTAAGTTATGAAATTTTGGTTCCTTAAAGGTGTTACACAAGCATTTGTTGTTTTCACCACTTTAAATTGTTCAAATTAGATAACAAAGTTCATAAGTAGAAAGAACACAAGATTTTAGGTGGAAAACATGTTTCACTTGTTGAAAATGGATTTGGAAATAATTACTTATGAATTAAGCAAGTTTAAGCAAGAATTAAATGAATTTAATTCAAACATGAACTTATTTGAATTTTTATTTGATCAAAACATTAAACCAAATTCATATTTGAAAAGTTTATACTTTTATGGTTGGAAAACTTATTTTATATGTCCCAAAAGAATTTAACTTGACCAAGTTATGAATTTAACAATATTAAATGAATTAAACAAGATTTAAATTATTTAATCAATTATAATTATTCCAAACATGAAACAAAGTTTATATTTGGAAAGGTGGTTTCATTTTGCATGGAAAACATATTTTATTTGTGGAAATTGGATTTAAAATGAGCAAGTTATTATTTTGGCAATTTTAAATGCAATAATTAAGAAACAACTGTTTTTAGCAATTTAAATTATTCAAAACAGCAAACAAAGTTGATATTTGGAAAGTACATGAAAAATGGGATGGAAAACATATTTAGTTTGTTGGATTTGGAATTTTTATGCCCAAGTTATGATTTTTGCAAAATTAGGTGAATTAAACAAAATTTCAAATATTTCACCAATTTAAAATATTCAAAACAGTAAAAAAAATTTATATTTGGATAGAGCATTTAATTTGGTACAGAAAACATATTAAAATTGTTGAATTTGGAGTTGGGATGAATTACTTATGCATTTTACAAGTTAAGGTGTAAATCTGCCATTTTTATCACCTCTAGGGACTTAGGAAAAAATATTACAGGGCTAGAAAAGAAACTGCAGGGACCTATTGGTGATTTCTGTGAAGTGCTGTGACAAAACAAATAGGATAACAAGTTTTGGTTAATTGGTGGGAGGGGGGACTAGAACCCGAGCCCTCCTGCTCTGAGTTTGGGGTGCTAACCAGTGGGGTGGTGCTCGGTTGGTGACAGAAAGGGGCTGCGCGGGGGGGGGGGGGGGGGGGGGGGTTATCATGTTGCTCGCGCGTTTAACTGAACATTTGCAGTTTCAGGTCGCTGTACCAACGACGGAGGGTTCATGGTCGCCGGCAGCGTGGCTGCTCGCGGCCGTGGGGCGCCGTGTGCGCGGGGGTGTGCGGTGCATGTGCTTGTGCTGCGAGAGGAAGGGAGGAGAGACGAGGCGAGGAGCGCACCTTGGGTGCCCTCGAGCGGACTGGAGGGAGGAGGTGGTCGGGGCAGGAGCAGGGAGACGCCAGCGACATGGAGCGGACGGCGGCGGCGGCACAGCCCCTCCCGGCCCGTGCCGAGGGGTGGAGGAGGAAGAGGGCGGTGCGGGGATTCCATTCCCGCACCCGCCCTGGCCGGTGGGGGCCCGAACGCCGGTGATCGCTGGAGCCAAAAGGGAGGGGATTTTCGGGTTCAGTTATAGAGAGGATGGACAGCGAGCAGAGGGAGAAAAAGAGAGAGTGGAGGCGGGGAAGAGGGAAGAGAGGGAGAAGAAAGGTGGAAGGGAACCCTAGGGCTAGGGCATGGAGTTATAGGGAGGGGCGAGTGAGCTCCAGCCGTTGCCTGTTCTTCTCTGTATACGTGGGCAGGTTGGATGCGATCCGTACCGAGGTAGGAGAAAGGTGTGAAGGGGTATGGGCCTTGGGAGGTGAGTTGGGCTGGGCTTCCTCCTCTCTCTCTTGCTGGTTTCCTTTTATTATTTGTTTCTGTTTACTTTTTTTTTGCAGATTGGAATAAGAGAGAAAGGGAGGTTTTTAGGAGTAGAGAATTAGTAGATAATTTGGATGAGTTGTTTATAGCAACAGCAACATTGCAAAGCCTTTGTTTTCAAAAATTATTTCAAGTTATTTGCTGTTTGATAAAATAATTAATTTAATTGCATATTTGAATTAAGTGATTAAGTGAACTTAAGCAATTCAAAAGCTTGTTTACAAATCATGCTTAATTGATACAAAATGATTGGGGTGATTTGTAATTTCCATAACTTTGAATTGGTTTCTGTTTGGAAAATGCAAAATAATTTGAAAAGGGTTTGATAGTAAATGAATTTTTGATGGAAGCAAAACAACAGTTTTGGAATCACAACTTTTATGGAAACAAACAATTGTTTTATTTTGAAATATCATTTTGGAAAATTATAACATCACAAGGATGAAACAAAAGGTTTAAAATTTGGTTTGAAATTCAAATAGAAAACAAAGGAAAACAAAGGAAAACAATTGGAAAACAAATGAAAACAGAGGAAAACAAATGGAAAACAAGCAAAACAAATGCAATGAGCATGATGTCATGATGCAAAACATAAAATAACAGAGAGCAAACATTCTAATGGCTATTTTTCATACTTGGGATGTTACAGAAGGACGCATTGCAGTTCCTCAGATTCAAAGTCTCAAAGATGTCATTCTCAAGGAGGCTCATGAAACTCCTCTCTCCATACACCCTGGAAGTACAAAGATGTACCAGGATCTCAAGACACTGTATTGGTGGCCTAACATGAAACGTGAAATTGCTCAATACGTTTCTGAATGCGACGTTTGTCAACGTGTCAAGGCAGTTCATCAGAAAACAGCCGGTCTTCTCCAACATCTGAAAATCCCTGAATGGAAGTGGGACATGATTGAAATGGACTTCGTCACTGGTTTTCCAAAGTCCAAGAGGGGCAACGATGCAATCTTCGTTGTCATTGATCGACTCACTAAAGTAGCTCACTTCTTTCCTGTCAAAGAGATAATCTCAGATAGTCAGTTAGCAGAGCTCTACACAGCAAAGATTGTTCCTCTTCATGGTGTTCCATTGGAAATAAGCTCAGATCGTGGAAGCATCTTCACTTCTCATTTGTGGAAAAGCTTTCAAGAAGCATTGGGCACCAAGCTTCTGTTCGGCACAGCCTACCATCCCCAGTCTCAAGGGCAAGTCGAAAGAGTCAATCAGATTCTCGAGGATATGCTCAGAGCATGTGGCCTCTCCTTTGGTATGAAATGGGAGGAATGTCTTCCATATGCTGAATTCTCCTACAACAACAGCTTCCAGGCAAGCCTAGGCATAGCACCATTTGAGGCTCTCTATGGCCGCAGATGCAGGAGTCCAATCAATTGGTCTGGAGCTGGTGAACGTTCACTCTTAGGCCCTGACATTGTTAAGGAGGCCGAAGAGAAAGTTCGCATCATCCGTGACAACCTGAAGATTGCTCAGTCTCGTCAGAAAAGCTACTATGACAGCAAACACAGGGACATGGTCTATGCAGCTAGAGACAAAGCATATCTCCGTGTAACTCCCCTCAGAGGCACTCATCGTTTTGGTGTCAAAGGAAAGCTGGCACCAAGATATATTGGTCCCTTCAACATTCTCTCAAGGCGTGCAGAAAATGCCTATTGTCTTGAACTTCCAGAAAAGCTATCCAAGGTGCAAGATGTGTTTCACGTGTCACAGCTCAAGAGGTGCTTCAAAGATCCAGGTCGTGCAGTTGATCATGATTCAATTGATCTGCAAGAAGACCTCTCTTATGAAGAGCATCCTGTTCGCATTCTCGATGAGACCGAGCGTAAAACTCGCAACAAGAGCACCAAGTTCTTAAAAGTGCAGTGGTCTCATCATTCCAATAAAGAGGCAACGTGGGAGACCGAAGAGGATCTTCGCAAGAAGTATCCGGACCTTTTCTCTTCTCAGTAGGAATCTCGGGGCGCGATTCCTTCAAGGGGGGGCGTTTTGTAACATCCCAAGTATGAAAACAACCCTAGAATGCTTGTTTACTGTTTTTATTTTTTCAATTGCATCATGTCATCATAAGCACTGCATTTGTTTTTCCTTTTGAATTTTCAAACCAAAATTCAAACCCTTGTTTCATACATGTTCTGTTACAATTTTTTCAAATGAAACATTCAAATCAAAAACAATTATTTGGTTCCAATAAATTTGAAAGTCCAAACTATTAATTTTCTTCTTTTCAATAATTCAATTAATACCAATTTCACTCACATCCATTTGAATTTCAAACAGCAATAGAATTTAAAAATTTGGAAAACAGAAAGTTGCACAACTGGGCTTTTGTAATAAATAAATTATACAAAATTATCCCCACAATTTTTCAAACCCCAAAACCCTATTTGAATTTTAAATCACAATTTCAAATCATTTGGCAATTTCAAATTTTTGGAAATAAACCCACATCCTTTTGAATCTTGCTGTTTTGGTAATTCAATAAAAAAATTAATGCTAAAATACAAGCACCAAATCCTATTTCTTTTTCTCTTTTCTTTCCTAAAAAAAAAGAAAAGGTGAAAAAAAAAGAGAAACAAAAAACAGAAAAACAAAAAAAAAGGGGGATGGCAGGCCAGCCAAGTGGGCTGAGCCCACCACACCCCACCAGGCCCAGCCCACCTTTTTCCCCATCCCCTACCTCTGTACGGCAGGACATCGGGGATGTCCACGTCGAACAGGCAGAGATGGGACTGCCGGGAGAGCGCCTCCTCCTCCTTAAAGCCACCCCCGAGGGCTCCTCCCTGCTGCCCTAGACCTCCTCCTCCATCTCTCTGCCGCCGCCGCCGTTTCCTTCCTCCTCCCTCCTCTGTCTCTCTCTGCTCCCTGAACCACCGCACGGTAGCGCGGCGAACTCCGGCAATCGCCGCCGCTATGGCACCACTCCGGGCGGCCTGAGCTCGGGAATCGAATCACCGAGGCTCCACAGTCCTCCTCGTTTCCAGGAACAGGCCGGGGAGCAGCTGGATCATCGCCGTCGTCCACCTCTCCGGCGAATGTAACGCCACCTCACCGAGCACCTGCTCCTCCTTCCTCTCCCCGGTGAGCACGTCCCCCTCGTTCCTTCCCTCTCGGCATCCTCGCATCACCCGCACGCACCCCTTGCACACACGCACACGCAGCAGCCACCGCAGCGCCGCTCGTCGCCGGCGTCTTCCCCGCGCTGTGAAGTTTTAGTTAACTGAAACTTTCAGTTTCAGTTAAACAACCCGCAACTGCACCTCATACCCCCCAGGCCCCTGTTCTGTCACGAAACAGCGAGTAGCCCAGGTGGCCAGAGGCACACGCGCGCACGCCGCGGTCGCGGGATCGAGTCCCCGTCCGCGCGGAATAAAACCAACATTTTTTACAACGCGCGCTGACAGGTGGGGCTCCCCTGTCAGCGACCCTGGATGCCACTCCAGCTCCCACCCGCGCCACGCACGCGCCAGCTGGGCACTGGCCCACTGCCAGTGACCCAGGGGTTGCTCTGGCTGCGTGAGAAAGGTTCCAGGGACCTTTCTGAAACTTGTTCTTCGCACCTAGGCCCCTGTAACAAGTTTAATATTTTTAAAAATTACAGAATAACCCATGATTTTCAAATCTAAATAACTTTGGCATTTCAAATCCAAATCTAATAAATAAAATATGTAATCCATTCAAAATTTCCTAAAATTTTCAAATATGCAATCTGTTTAAGGTTTTGAACAATTAAAAATTATATTATTTTCTATACTTTATGTAATTCATTTAAAATTGTTCAAAACATAACAAATTCAAATTAAACTCAAATTTATTTTGTAAGACATGTTTTCAAACCAGAAAAATGTAATATTTTCAAATATTAATTTTATTTAATGTTTTGAACAAATAAAAATTCAAATAATTTCATACTTGAATTAAATTCATTTAAACCTTGTTTAAACTTGTTTAATTCATAACTAATTCATTTAAATTCCTTTTTCAACAAATGAAATATGTTTTCCACCTAAAATTTTGTGTTCTTTCCAAATATGAATTTTCTTATCTATTTTGAACAATTAAAATTGGTGAAAACAACAATTGCTTGTGTAACTCAATTAAGAAGCCAAATTTCATAAGTTAATAAATAAAATTCCAAACTTGGTAAACAACATATCAAATTGAAGCTATTGTTGTTTTATTTTTGCTTTCATCATCCACGCATCATTCTAATCAACTTTCACATGATGGTTATTGTAGATCATTTAATTCAACCTTAATTCTTGGGCCTTTCTATATGCAACCCAAATTGCATATGGGCCCATTTAATTATGTTACCATGTCAACTAGCTTATCTTTGATGCATCAATTAAATTTTCATGCATCATTCCATGAATTGTGCATTATGCCATGTTATTGATTGTTTGTCTCTCTGCGTTGTTTCTTTGCTTCTTCTCGAATAGACGACAACGTTGAGACAGACGAGGTTTACGACACTACTTCAGAGGAGTTAGCCCAGTACCAGGCTACTGAGTTTGCAGGCAAGTATTCACTCACATGAACCATTGTGTCCTTTCCACAGTGGATACCGATACTTTCCGTTGTCTAATCTGCTAGCCTTAAGATTCGTTGCTTGTGTTCCGATCCTATCACATGTTATCCTGCAACCCTGATATAGCCTATCCTCCACACCTATAACCCTGTTGCTTGTTGCCTGTGTCTTACTAGCATGCTTAGGGTTGTTTATGCTCGAGTCTGATGTCCGTTACTTCTGTTATCATATTTATTTTGTTCTGGGGGCTCGATGTTAAACAACAACCTGTTAATGTTTGAGGTAATGCTAATTTGATAATAAGGCACCGGCAGGAGGCCGGGTATGGTTTTGAGGCCTGCTAGTGTCGAACTCAGGAAAAGTTCTTGTCCTCTGGATCCATGTTGAGCGCGCTAACCGCATGTGGGAAGAGTGTATGGGCACCCCCCAACTCTGATTCGATTCGCATCTCGTCCAAATCGCCACACTTAGTTCGGGCTTTCCATTTGATGCACGCATATGCAGGTACGAACCCTTGGCGCCAGGGTGGAACTTTTGTAGTCGGCATTTAGGGCGGCGTGCTCTTCCAGTGCTATGAGGGTCCCCCTTTTCTTCGTGGGGGATCGATTAGCCGCGCACGCACATCACGTGGTTCTTTGGGCTTGATGCAAAGAAGAGTTGGGTTGTGTTGAGTCCCTCGCTTGGTGGGTTTGATCCCCGTCTGGCGGGGTATTATTACGTGTACGGCCAAATTGGTGCACCCCTGCAGGGTTAAATCTTCTCGAGAAGCCGTGTTGTCCGCGGTTATGGATGACTTGGTGATAGGGCTGGCTAACAAGGATTAGACAACTTACACCTAACTAATACTAATTTGACTAGTAATAGGCTTATTGACACAACAACTTGAACCCTCATTAATCCAACTGTGTGAGTTATCCTCGGATTGCTTCTTTGGATAAGGGGCGAGATCCAGGATGGGTTTGTTTGAGGTTGTTGGTAGTTCGTTCCGATACGCTAACTTATCTCCTTTCTATTAGCCGGAAGTTGTAGCGTGTCTCTGTAGTTGGTTACTGCAGCCCGCTGCCGCACTTTTGTATCACCTATTCTTCCGTTGAACCCAAAGCATCTGTGCTTGGTGTTGACGGGTACACTTTGGTATCTTGTGCGTCTTGCTTGCCAGTACTCGGCCGTACTGACCCCTTTGGGGCTGCGTGTTCTGCAGACTACCATTCCGAGGACCCCCATGGTGGCTACTACGTGGAGTATGACGAGGCTGTTGACGAGTAGATAGCGGACCCGGGCAGGATCCGAGACTTCGTGGATGGGTTCTGATGGAGGGATAGTAACCCGGTAGGCCAACTCCAAGGTATAACCCGGCCCAAGGAACGCTGCGCAGGATCCGGCTAAGGATGAAGAAACTTCTGGAAGGCCCATAGCTGAAGGCCTCGTAACCCGGATTGTGGGTTGCATTAAGGAAAGCTAGAGTTTGTGTGCGGCGTCCGTGTAGGATTCAGGGTGTGCCTTGGAGGGCAAGCCAGGGGGGTTCGGGTGTTATATAAACCGACCCCTAGGTCTAGTTTTACAGAGATCCAAGTTCTAGCAGTATCGCCGAATTTCGAGTATCCAGTGTAATTCGAGAGTTGAGTTGTTGCCTTACGATCGGAGACTCGGCGACTTGATTGCCGGCTACCAGATCGATTATAATCATGTTTTCCTCTGAGCTAAACCCTCTCCCAAACGCCTGTGTCGTCTTGCCCCAAGATAAGTTACCCCCGGTAACGTCTGCCGTGATTATCCCACGACAGTTGGCGCCCACCGTGGGGCCTGCGTCCAAAGGTGTTTACATCACGGGAGAAGCTCGGAAGAACATGGAGAATCTCGTTGTCGGCGAGATCTACGTCGACCACGAAGGAGAGAAGATGGTGGACGATTCCGGCTGGGGGCCAGAGTCGGACTACCTCGAATCCGGATCCGTCGTGACAATCGGCCGGATCAACGTCTTCATCGGTATGGTATGTACTTCCGGTTTAATCCCTGACAATTTTGGGTCTGATTCTGTGTCAGGGGAGGCTACCTATATCCAATCAGATAGATAAGAATCAGTTGGAACAACAGATCAGATAGAAGAACCCATCACGAAGTGGGAACAGCCGGAGGAGCCGGCATGGACCCCGCGTGACCGGGTCGATAGAGAGGATGATACAGAGTCTATCCGGGATCTACTGGAGAACCGGTACGAGGAGAACACCAGCAAAGAAGAACAACATGAATTCACGTCAAGTATCATACGCCGAGTTGCGGTCTACACGGCTCCCGCAGCCAACCTCAATCAAGAAAACGTGACCACGGCCGCAGTCGGGGCGGCTCAGGCATTGGCCCGGCAGCAGGGCGCGGCTAACGGAAACACGGTTTTGTTCCGGGTTGATGGAGAATCGGCGTCTGTGACCAGCCGCGCAGCAGACGAGGAGTTGCACGCAAATACTTTCGGATTCCAAGCGCACCGGACACCAGGGGCGGGTCCTTCAAATCCGCGCCACCCGGCTCTGATCGATAACAATCTGATTCTAGATCCCACAGTCCTCGCTACGGTTATCACCCCGGAAAACGCGGCAGAACGTGTCAGGGACCTAGACGTGGCTCGTCGTGCGTTGGAACAGCAAAGAAGACAGGTGGAAGCAGAAAAACAAGGGATGGCTACACGTCAACGCGAGCTGGATGCGCTGGAAACCCGGCTCCGAGAAGAAACGACTAGGATACACCAAAGGCACCAAACCATGCTACCAGCAATAGGTGGGGTTATCAACCCGACTACTCTGTTATTCACACCCCAAGATCAGCCGATTCCACCAGTGAACCAAGGGACTGCACCCCAACCGGCAACTGCGGGAACACAGCCGGCAAACGAGGAAGCCGGGTTACCCTTACCACAGACCAGAGTTACGACCGGCAATGGACCACCACCACCATCGCGATTTCACACACCGGCAGGTCACTACAACAATCCCATGGACAACGTGTATGCAGCAACACTCGCATTGAATCAAATCCCCGTAAGAGAGTCGCCCCATGCAGAGCAGACCCGGCGGGCGATCGATATGCTACACACTGCGGTGGCACAACAAGCCAATTATCCGGATCACAGAAGTGGAATGCATGGGACGCCATACGTCAGTCAACAGCAGGGCAACGCCGGCAATATCCAAACAAGTTCAGCACGGCGGAGGGAAGAGAAGCAGCAAATGCCGCCTCCTCCCCGTACTCAGGTAGTGCCAGCGGCGTCAGCAGCACAAGCTGTTGTGGATAGCTCCAGGGGCCAGGAGGGCCGGGGCCGGATCTGCAGCACACGGACCGCCAGTAGCACCGCGTCCAGCTGTGCCCCCTACAGGATCGCACGCTTCCCGAGTAAGGCCAGCTTCAACCGTTCTTGCGGGACCTAAGTGCCTCTCGGACAACATCAGAGCTGAGCCTTACCCGGAAAAGTTCAAAGAGCCAGGAAAGGTAGTGAATTACGAACCGACCATGGATCCAGAGACGTGGTTGAGTAGATATGAGATGGCGATGTCGATCCGCAATGCATCCGAGAATCTTCAAGCCAAGTTCATGTACTTGATGATGTCAGAAGGAGCAGCAAAGTTATGGTTCACCAATCTGCCGGAAAAATCGATCAAATCCTGGGGGGAGTTGAAGACTGCGTTTGTCAAGCACTTTCACGGGACGTGCCGAAAATTGTTCACTATTGATGACCTGGAGCGATGCGTTCAGAAGAAGGGAGAGTCGGCGCGTAGTTGGGTGCGCTTGGTTATGGAGATACTTCATTCATCCACAGATATTCAGCCCAAGGATGCGCTACAAGCTATGGCAAAAACGTGCAAGTATATACCTTTAGTGCAAAAGTTAACTCGCATGAAGTCCAGTCGGAATGCGTTGGAGGTTACGATGGGAGAATTGATGGATGCGTGCAACAAACATGCTGCAACAGACACTACAGAGGAGGAAGTGGATGCCAAAAAGGCAAAAGCAAACACGAGCAATAGTGGAAGAACCGGCAATGGATCAGCACCGGGCAATAACGGAAATAGCCAGAACAAGCGTCCGTTTGAAGGAGCCTCCGAGTTTGTCGCCAGCACAGAAGCCGGGTCTTCGAGGCCCAGATCTGAGGGGAATTTTAACACTGGAAACCACAATGGAGGACATTATCAAGGGCCTCCAAGGCCAAGCAACAGTTGGGATATATTTAGAATGGCATGCCCAAAGCACAGCAGGAACGGCAAGCCGGCCAACCACTCCTTGGAGCAATGTGCCGACTTACAGAGATGGAAGAACGAAGAAGTGAACAGAGCCATGCGAGGTGCGGGTCGAGGAGGAGGACCGGGTCCAGGCGGAAATCTGGGCAACGGCCCACCCCCGGCCGGTAACCCGGCAACCGGAAATCAGGGCAACAGTCATGGGGGGGCTGGAGGTTTCCAGGCCAATCCCAAACAGTTGGGTCAATATCACGTGCATACTACAGGAGGATCTAATAAGGACAAAAAGATACTGAAGCAAGCGGTCAACTCAATCTCTTCAGCTGTCCCGAGGTACTTGAGGTGGTCAGAACAGGAGGTAACATGGAGTAGGAGAGATCACCCGGAAAGAATAGAATACCCGGGGGTCTTAGCATTGGTGGTTGCACCACAGGTCAATGGATATGAGCTGAAAAAGGTCCTGATGGATGGAGGAAGCAGCATCAACATCTTGTACTGGGAAACCTTTCTACGCATGGGCCTCAAGGAATCTCGGTTACAAAAAAGTACAACAGTTTTTCATGGGATAGTGCCGGGTCATTCAGCGTGCCCCGAGGGGAAAATCGCGTTGGAGGTAGCGTTTGGGGAATCAAAGGACAATTATCGAGTTGAATGGCTTACTTTCGAGGTGGTTAAGTTACGTAGTCCTTACCACGCGTTATTCGGAAGACCGGCTTATGCCAAATTTATGGCAAGGCCGTGTTATGTGTACCTACAGCTGAAAATCCCGGGTCCCAAGCAGACCATTACCATACATGGAAATCGAGATATAGCAGCGGAATGCGATGAAGGAGATGCAGCAATGGCCGAGCAAGCCTGTAGAAAAGAGGAACTCAAGCATTACCGGTCTCAAGCAGACCCGGAGGACAGGGCCACATCAAAAAGGCCGAGCACTGATGGAGAAAAAGCAAAACCCAGAGTGGAACAAGATGCTAAGATGGTGGCCTTCATCAAGAACGATTCATCCAAGCAATCTGGCATAGGAGAAGAAATCACACCACCGTTCACAGCTAGCCACGCTATGGGAACGTCTCACCCGGATTGGCTAGCAAACCCGGTACTCATCATGAAAAGGTCCACCAAATGGAGAATGTGCATCGGTCGCGTCACACCGGGACCAATTATCGAGAAGAGCTAGACAGTGTAACGGGCAGCAGGTTTCAGACGCGCTCTTTTCCTACCCAGGGTACCTAAGGGGACTGGAAGGTTTTTAATGAGGCGGCCTGCTGACCCAAACTTTTTCGTATCAATAAAAAGAGACGGTTATCAAGCCTTATTATGATCTTCGCTTTGATTACAAGTAAGTGGTATTCACTGCTATCAATACATCGGTATCATTAAATACGTTCCATATACATAGGTCTTGGGGGGCTGGTTGCTTGAACAGTAGTCACAAACCCAAAGACCCGGCCTTGATGCCTATGAGTTATGAGGGCCGATTACTCGCAAGACGAGTACGGCTGCAATCTTATAACCGGACGAAGGAGCCAAATTTCTTGATTATTCTTACTTAAGCTCGACGTGACTCGCACTAAAGTGGCATGATCTGTTCGCTTACGATTACAATCAGCTGTGCAGCCCAATGGGACTTGCCTGACCCTGTTTTTCGTATAGATGTAACAACATGGTATCCACGCGAAAGCCGGCTTACAGTACAAGATAATCAAAAGGGTCATCTAAACCACAAGTTTATGCAGAGTACAAGGCTAATAGCCGGAAACTCAACGATTATCAAGCATAACTTCAGTATCTACACGGAACGCTATAGGTTTTCGGCTCGGTAAAAAGCAATTTGTCCTCTGAGAAAGGCCACACCCCCATGACTCGGACTTTGGGTCATGGGGACTGGGAACTTCGAAACAGAAACAAACTACTTGGCTATCGAAGCTCGAAAGACCCTAGCATCCGAGTCTTGAGGATTTAAAGAAAGATCCGCGTATCAAAACCCGTGATACTCGGAAAACCGAGTCTCACAAAGGGAACCAAAAAAGAATGATTGGATATCGAGAATAAGTTCAAGAATAAGACAAGTATCAAGATTATCGAAAGCCAGGAAAGGCACAAATATATCACGGAATGAAAGTACGTTACAAATTACGGTGTCAATATCAAAGGTGCACAGGCGCACCATCAAAAGTATACTAGTTTTAAATACAAAGTGACAGGTATCATGACGGCATCGCCCTATTCGGCCTCCTGAGTATGGTTTTCCGGGTCTTGGTCCTGGGCTTGCTCCTTAGCTTTCCCAGCAGCATTACCCGGACTCCCCGCATCAGAACTAACAGGCGGAGGGACAGCTGGTGTAGAGGTAGATGGCCCTGATTTTAGCTCGGCCTCCCTCTTAGCAGTTTCTTCTTTCTTCCTGGCCAAATCAGCCGACCACTTTTCTAGAATATCAAAAGGAGGGGGTGCCTCCTCCAGTATGGTTTTGCCTTCAGCATCGTATGAGCTCATGACCGTGCCCAGGTCCATCTTATCGGCCAAAGCAGTTGCCGAGTGGCGTACTGCGGTTTGTATGGCCTTGAAGTCCTTAGGTACAAACCTGGAGCCATCAGCTTTAAATTCGGGAAACCCGAATATTACCTTTGCCGGGTCAAGCTTAGGAAAATAAGCTTTGGCCAGCGTAAAAGCCCGGGTCATACCGATCCGGCAGGCCGAGCGCTTCCATATCTCAATCCATCCAGGCACTGTGGAGCAGGCTTGAATAAGATTTTCCTCGCCAGGGTATACCTCGGTAGGCCACTTCACGGCATCCAATATAAGTTTTGTACCGGCAAAAAAGGTCCGGAGCATAGTCTTCAAAGTTTTTGCCTTGGCAACGACATCTTCTTCTGGGGCCGCAAGATTGGCACCTGCAGTCAAAGCAAAGGAAAACATATCAGTAATTCCGAGTATCATACGATAAAGTAAAAGCACGACGTCAGTCGGAGGCAAAAACTTACTAAGTAAGATGCGATAAGTATCCACAATCTGGTCCGACAGATTCTTCAGCGCAGTTTGGGCACTACTGCACTTCTTCTGGTATTTAGAAACATCCTTCTTTAAGGTTTCAACGTCAGCCTCAAGGGCCTCTCTTCTTTTTACCTCGGCAAGCAGGAGTCGTTCGGTCTTGAGTAAAACCTCATCGGACCGGGTCACCTCAGCCTCTAGGGAACAAAGAGCGAAAGTGTTAGTCGGGTATCACGACAAGCCGAGTATTACATGAAGTACCGAGCACAGCTTCAGCAAGTTATGCTCGGAACTTGGGGACTAGGTGTATGTTAAGAGATAACAAGTGTTGTTACCTGATGCGCTGCGGCCACGCGCTTCAGGATACTGCTCTCTGAGGCCTTCATGGTGAGGAGAGCGCTCATCAGCTGATCAAAATTATCGTTACCCGAGTTAGAAGGTCCGGGGTCGTGGAAACTTGGAGAAGAAGTTTTCCTCTTAGCAGGAGACGACACCCGGGTCATCCGAATGTCGGAGTCTGGTCCTCCTCCTGCGCCCAAGGTCGCAGCATTCTCCCTCTCGCTTGCGTGCGAGGCTGTTGGATACCCGGTTTCTTGTCTGGCCGGGTCTGTTGGTGACGCTTGTTCCGTATCACCAGCTGTGACGAACGCATCGTCAATCGGCTTCTCTTTACCCGGGTCCTCGGTCTCCATGTCTTCCTGGTCACTAACGATGACCGTGGCTCTATAGAAAGTATAAGGGTGCAGTTAGCTTATAATCGTGAAAAAGGCGATGAAAGTGTGGTATAACATCAGGAAAAGAACTTTACCCGGGATTCACCGCAAGGTCCGCAGGGAATTCGCCCATGGACCCCGATGAAACTGAAAAATACCAAACAAGACATGAGGTTACTTCGTGAGGGAATGTTTCGGAAATATTTTTATGCGTAAAGAAGGGTATGGTGAATACCAGAGTGCCGAGTTGGAGATGATGAAATACCCGGGTTAAGGGCATCATTGCCCGGGTGATTCCGAGTCGCCCTGCGCTTTGTTATAGGCGACCCCTTCAGATACGACCAAAAGGGTAATGCCAGGGTTAGCTCATGGATGTTATCACAGGAACGTGAATTGGACGCAAGGAAATGATATAGAACCTTGAAGACGACCCCTTGGGGTTTTCTCTTAGATCCGACTTTAATTGTCGTCTCTGCTTCATCTTCGTCGCTGGCGGACTCTACCTTGCCGTCAGCTTCTTCATCCTCGTCGTTGTCTTCTTGTTCTGAAAGTTATCAAAGTTACAGTCGGAAAATGAAAAGTAGGGTACGATGAACTCAAAGGAACTAAGTATGTACCTTCATCCGAGTTAACGGCATCCTCCTTCTCTTCCGAGTTTCCGGAGTCAGGAGGAGTGTCAATCTTCCAGAAATCATCGTTGGCCCGAAGTGAAAGCATAAGAACAAGGGTTGATAGTTGTATAAAGTGGAAAAGATGAAGTTGAAATCGTGAAAATCAGGTCCTTACCGCGGGGGCCGGGTTCTCGAGGGTGAAGGGCTCTAATCCGGCTATATTCCGGATTACCTCGAGTTTCTCTGTCAGAAAGCCCTTGATTGTTTTATTGGTGTCGCTAGGTGCGAAACTGTGGGTGGAGTATCGGATCGGGTCCGTGGTTTGCCCCGAGTATTCGCACATCAATTTTGTGTGGATGGAGTTGGGCTGGATACGGAAGTCGACCCAAGTCTTCACCAGGTTAAGCCCGATGAGGCCTTGGGCCGTAAGGATGGAAATTTTAGCCAATAAAGGCAGGATTGCTTCCCTGTCCGAGTCAGGGGCAAAGGCATTGAAGGTTTCAGAGATGTCAAGCTGACCCTCCGAGTAACCCGGCAATTTCTTTTCGCCGGGTGGGGAAGTGTCCCGGCAATAAAAATACGAAAGTTGCCAGTGTTTGACGTGGGAGTTGAGGGTGAGAGGTGGCATTAAAGAATTCTTGCGACGCTGGATAGAAACTCCGCCGCAAGCAAGGAGTGCACCGTCACCGCTTTCGCGGCACAGTTTGCACTGGAAAAGTTCAACGAAGAGAGCAAAACTTGGCGGAGTGCACAAGTATGACTCGGAAAGAACGATGAAATGAGAGATGTTTAACACAGAATTAGGCCCTATGTCAAAAATGCGAAGGCCATAGTGGCTCAAAATGTCCCGGAAGAAAGGATGACCCGGAGGACGGAAGCCCCGGGTCACGTGTTCCACGAAGCATATTACCTCGTTTTCTGCTGGAGTAGGCCGAGTCTCGTTGCCCGGCACCCTCCAGTGGATATTCTCTTGAGGGGGAAGAACCCCTAGCTCGACCAATTCTTCTAACTTGGCCTTGGTGACTGACGATCGCGCCCAGTTGGCGGATATGGTGTTTGTAGCCTTGGCTTTGGTCGGCTGCTTCCCCTGCTTCTTGGGCGCCATGGGGTTAACCTGTAAAGTATCAGGTAGATGAACATGAGTGGTAAGACTCGGAAAGTGTTAGTTGGCCGAGTATTGATGAACGGTATCAAGGCGAGCTAGAAGCTAAGTATTATCCGAGTATCATTTTGCGGAGCAAGGTACAAGTTGTCCGGGTATCGCGCATTGTTATAAAAATTATGGAGGTTTATGTATTGATAAGTGTCTAGGGGCCAGGGGTGGTTGCCCGTGTATCTATCATGAGCAAAAGAACCGGAAAGGAAGCACTTTCCGGGTGACAAAGATAAGGGCGGAAAATTTGGGCGGCCCGAGCCCAGATTGGGAATTCCATTTTTAGATTTGTGACGAAGTTGATGATTGCAAGGGGTAGGAGAGTGAGCTGAAGCCTGTATCTTGTCTATTGGATGAGCTAGAACGAGTATCAGCAACTTAATTCGGCGTGACCCGAGAAATCACTGGCGGGTCGATTTAGATCTAAACTGAAGGAAAATCAAGAAATCGCGAGGCCAAATTAATGGATGTAAGGGACTTACTGGAGGAGATTGAAGTAAAGCTTTGCGGAGGCAAATGGCGCAAGCTTGGTGCCCCTTCGTGGTTCTTGGCGGGCCGGTGGGAGGTCTGGCGGTGGATCTTGGCGACGGGGCGGAGCGCGCTGTGGCGGAGCGCAGCCGGCGACGGATGGGCTCCGGTGATGCGCGCGAGGTTTCCGTAATGGTGCTCTGTGGGCTTGATCTTGGAGGAAGGAAGGAAGAGGAATGGGGGAAAGTGAGCCGTTGGAGTTAGGGTTACACCTAGGAGCCTATTTATAATGGCACGGGTGAAAAAACTTAGCCCAACGGGCGAGACCCGGAAATTACGGGGTAACGGTTGTCTGTCCGAAATTTGCGAGATATGCTTCAAGTACTGAGTGGGATATCTGGACGAAAAAGAGAAGGAGATCCTCTCCACGGTATCAGAATCGATTATCGAGAAAAGTATAAAGTTTTGGCATTCTTATCAAGGTTTAGACCGGGAAGGTTAAGCAGAACATCTGGGAGAGATCCGGGTTATTGTATGGCCACCATGGAGTTAGGCCTAGCTATTTATTAAAGCACTTTAACCCGGCCTCCATGTACTTGTGCATTTGGTATTCTTGCAGGGAATAGCCAGCGCTTCAAGGGGGAATCCGTGAAGCCCAAGCTATTCTGGGGACTACTGATGGAGGGATAGTAACCCGTTAGGCCAACTCCAAGGTATAACCCGGCCCAAGGAACGCTGCGCAGGATCCGGCTAAGGATGAAGAAACTTCTGGAAGGCCCATAGCTGAAGGCCTCGTAACCCGGATTGTGGGTTGCATTAAGGAAAGCTAGAGTTTGTGTGCGGCGTCCGTGTAGGATTCAGGGTGTGCCTTGGAGGGCAAGCCAGGGGGGTTCGGGTGTTATATAAACCGACCCCTAGGTCTAGTTTTACAGAGATCCAAGTTCTAGCAGTATCGCCGAATATCGAGTATCCAGTGTAATTCGAGAGTTGAGTTGTTGCCTTACGATCGGAGACTCGGCGACTTGATTGCCGGCTACTAGATCGATTATAATCATGTTTTCCTCTGAGCTAAACCCTCTCCCAAACGCCTGTGTCGTCTTGCCCCAAGATAAGTTACCCCCGGTAACGTCTGCCGTGATTATCCCACGACAGGTTCCGTTTTCCTTTCGTTTCCGGCCTCTTAGGCCTATTTGGATCTTGTCTGTACCAAGACACTTTGGATGCTTCCGCTGTGATGTAATGATGATTTGTTGGGACATGTGTCCTCTGCATGATTTTATTTGCTATCTCTGCTCTAGTGAGAGCTATTTGTCACTTATTTCTATTTCTTTGTGTCTTAGAGATGTGTTGTGATATCACTTGTTAAAATGCCGTTGACGTACCATGTGTGAATGGTATGAAGTACGTCAATGGTAGTATCCTGATTTCTAGGGGATGGTTTGCGCAGACGATGAATAGTAGGGGTTGGTTGTCACACGTATACGTGTTGGCCTACTCGTAAGAGGTGCGGGTGCAGTTAGGCCCCGTAATCCAATCATCTACTGTTCAACGGAACTGTGAGTATCCTCTAGAAGTCCGGGTGCGACACCGGTCGTGGTACCTACACCGGTAAAAGGACCTGAACCACGGAGATCTGCCAGATTACAAAAATGCTCGTGATGTTTTACTGTTAGACAGTAATGAGCCGGCAACTTATTCGGAAGAGATGGTGGGATCTGATTCCGAGTCATGGCTTGGATCCATGAGATCCAAGTTAAAGTCCATGGATGAAAACCAAGTTTGGAATTTGGTTTATCTGCGTGACGGTTTGAGACCCATCGAGTGCAAATGGGTCTTTAAGAAGAAAACTGATATGGATGGAAATATTTCCGTCTATAAAGCACGCCTTGTCGTGAAGGGGTTTTGACAGGTTCAAGGAGTCGACTACGACGAGACTTTTTTCCTGTAGCGATGCTTAAGTCAGTTCGGATCATGTTAGCCATAGCAGCCTATTTTGACCATGAGATATGGCAGATGGATGTCAAAACAACTTTCCTTAATGGAAATTTAACTGTGGACGTGTATATGATACAGCCCGAAGGTTTTGTCGATCTAGCTAATGCTGACAAGGTATGCAAACTTCAGAAATCCATTTATGGGTTGAAGCAAGCATCTTGGAGTTGGAACATTCGCTTTGATGAGGTAGTCAAATCGTTTGGCTTCATCAAGAGCGATCACGATTCTTGTTTATATAAAAAGTTTAGTGGGAGCAAAGTAAATTTTCTAATCTTATATGTGGACGACATATTACTGGTTGCAAATGATGTCATGATGTTGCAAGAAACCAAAGAATCATTGGAAAGGACTTTCTCAATGAAGGATTTGGGTGAGGCGACTTACATACTGGGAATCAGGATCTATAGACATAGATCAAGACGGCTCATTGGATTGAGTCAGAGTACATATCTGGACAAAGTTTACCAGTCGTAGCCCACCCAAGCGGCCAAAATGGGGGGCATCTCCAGCCGTGTCAACCCGCCCAGCACAAGAAAATCACAAGAATAGCACAAATGGCGCAAAATCAAAACTTGGGGCAAGGTCATTTACCAGTCGTAGCCCACCCAAGCGGCCAAAATGGGGGGGCTTTTGCATGCAAAGTGGGGCAAAAGTAGGAGAGAGAGAGAGGCATTTTTGCATGCAAAGTGGGGCAAAAGTAGGAGAAAGATTCCTTTTTGCATGCAGAGCGGCGCATTTTGCTCCCCCGGGCCAAACCCAGCCCCTTGGGTTTGGCTTGGGTGCGCCGGTGCCAAAACGACGCTATTTGGGCTCCTGGGGGCTGACTGGTAGAATTCGGTGCTAAAACGGCGCTTTTTGACACAAAAAGTGGTCCTGGGGGGCGTTGGGGGGGACGGCTGGAGATGCCCTAAGAAGGGATTATTAGCGATGTCCCATGGTATAGAACCTTCGCCGACTGATGAGCGAAGCGGATGAGTGTGATCCCGTATGCTTCGGCAATCCGATCCATCATGTATGCCATGATTTGTACTAGGAAAGATGTTTCCTACGCTCTAAGTATAACGAGCAGATACCAGGCTGACCCTGGTGAAGCCCACTGGGCAGCGGTTAAAAACATCCTTAAGTACTTGAGAAGGACTAAGGAAATGTTCCTAGTTTATGGAGGTGATGAGGAATTCAGTGTAAAGGGTTACACGGATGCGAGTTATCTCACCGACTCAGATGATTCTCGTTCGCAATCTGGATACGTGTTCGTAATGAACGGAGGAGCTGTGAGCTGCAAAAGTTCCAAGCAAGATACGGTGTATGCATCTACAACAGAGGCTGAGTATATTGCTGTCTCGGAGGCCGCAAAGGAAGCTGTTTGGATTAGGAACCTCCTGATAGATCTTCGTGTGGTTCAGGGCGCGTCCAATCCTTTTGACGTATATTGTGACAACAAGGGTGCTATCGCACAAGCCAAGGAACCTAGACAACACTAGAAGAACAAACATATACACATGCATTACCACCTCATTCGCCAGTTTGTCGAACAAGGTAATATCAAGTTATGCAAAGTACACACGTATGCAAACATTGCAGATCCGTTGACAAAGGCGCTACCACAGCCTAAGCATGAGGTGCACATGAGAGGTATGGGCATTCGATGCCTAGGTATATGATGTCAGGATGATTGACTCTAGTGCAAGTGGGAGACTGTTGGGAATATGCCCTAGAGGCAATCATGTATGATGTGATTACCAATGTATTCATAAAGTTATTAAGTTGTCCTTGTTTTGAACATCTGATATATGTCATTGAATATGTGATTCGATTGTGGAACTATGTATTCATGTTGCTCATACTAAATTGTCCTTGGTCATTAAGGTTGTGCTGGACACACACCCTAGACTAATGTGAGTGTTGGCTGATGACTCGTTTCCACTTGTCATGGGCATGGTGATGCCAATCCAACGTTCACAGACTTGGATAAAGAGTTTAGCAAGTCGGACTGACCCATATTGAGATGCAACGAGCAAGTCGTCATTTGCATGTCCCAATCAATGTAATCCTTATACCCGAGGTTGTCGCACAATCCGAGTTGTGGATCACCGACTTAGGTTCTGTCAAACGCTGTTCTGTGACAAGGCAGTTATAAAAGCAGAGTTTGGGTCGAATGAGAAACAAGCTGCGTGATGTGGATAATCAAGATGGGATTTTGCCCCTCCGAATGGAGAGATATTCTATGGGCCCTCTCGAGTGATATGATTCCGGAAGCATTGCCATGCACAACTCGGTTAAGTGTTAACTGAGTCTGTTGACTAAGAGTTAGTTAGATGAATCATATATCACGGACCGAGAAGAGAGTTGAGCTACTAAGGGATGACGATAAATCGCTTATAGTTCGACAAGGTATATCGTGAGGCAAAAGGGACTAAGATGAAATTCACATTGGAAGGTATGTCGTCATGACTCAATCAGACTTGGGAGTCGGCACGTTCTGCTAGGAGCCGCTACCGATTGATCGATTGGGAGTCGGACTCCAATCGTTTCCAAGTCGCCATGAGCTTGCAGGGTCGCACACTTAAGAGTGGTGTCGTGGGATAATCACGGCAGACGTTACCGGGGGTAACTTATCTTGGGGCAATTCGACTCTGGTGTTTGGGAGAGGGTTTAGCTCAGGGGAAATCATGCTAATAATTGATCTGGTAGCTCTGGCAATCAAGTCGCCGAGTCTCCGATCTAGGGTTACAATCTCAGCTCTCGTATTACAGGGGATACTCGAATAGCTGATAAAACTCGTGCTAATCTAACCCTAGGAGCCGGTTTATATCTTACCCGGCCCCTGGCTTCCTATCCAAGGCATACTCGGAGTCCTACCCAGTCAACGCATACAAACCCTAAGTTTCCTTATCGCAACCCACAATCCGGGTTACGAGGCCTACACTCTTGGGCCTTCTATAAACTCCTTCTCCTTGAGCCGGGTCTTGCGCGGTTCCCTTTGGGCCGAGTTACACCCTGGCGTTGGCCTACCGGGTTATCATCCCTCCATCAGTAGTCCCCAGAACAGCTTGGGCTTCACGAGATCAACTGTGAAGCGCATGCTATTTCCTGCAAAACAATAAACATACAAATTTATAGAATTCCGGGTTAGAATGCTTTAATAACAGCTAGGCCTAACTCTGTTGGTGGTCCATATAATAACTCGGCTTTCTCCAAGTCTGACATAGTTTTCCCGGGTCAACACTCCGAGGAAACATATAAGACCCGGCTCGCACTGTTCATTAGTTAGTCCGAATATCGCGAAGATAATCTGCTCCAATCTTTTCCGGATATCCCGTAACGAGCGCACTTAACGCTTATCCCAAAAAATCCGGTCGGGTATCTTCTTCGCGAAAACTTGGTTCGTGCCGCTCAAACCTAGGGCGCTCCACCCGCACCTATAAATAGGTGTTTCTAGGGGAAACCCTAGACCCAACGCTCCGTTTCCCCCCGTCTCTCCATCTCCAATTCCCCTCGGCGCCCTCTTCTTCGAGCTCGAGACCGCGCCGCCACGCCGCCCATGAGCACGTTACCGGAGACGAGCCGCCGCCGTCCGCGCGCCGCACCAGTCCCCATAGCGCCACCGCGTCCTCGAGCAGCTCACCGGAGGGCCTAAGGGACCGCCGCCGTTGCGCCATCTGCCGCCGCTACGTTCTCCTCCCCGATCCCGCCGGTAAACCGTCTTACTCCATGAATTTCATCTTCGATTTCATTCGATTAGATTGGTTTCATCTCCGCCCATAGATGCCTTTCTTGCTTATTGTTAATTGAACACTCCACATCTCATGCTTCCGTAGTCAACGCTTGAACTAGATTCAGTAATACATCTCGCAACGCGTCTCCGTTACTTGTAGTCACAAATCTCCTTGTAATTTTTTTTCACCCAGATCCAATCTGCCACGATTTCTTGCTAGTGTTCTTCCATGAGTCGGATAACGGTCATTTTCCGGGTCTTAAGTTGCTTATACCTTGCATTTTGTCTCCTTTTTTTAGATTATGTCCATGGCACCCAAAGCCAGCACGAAAACGAAGGGGAAACAACCGGCTAAGGCGAAACCGAGTCAGTCGATATCCGCCAATTGGGCGAGATCGACGGTGACCAATGCCAAATTGGACGAGCTCGCAGAGTTGGGCATCCTGCCCGCCGGGGAAGATATTCACTGGCGCGTCCCTGGGGATGAGACTTGGCCCACTCCGGGTATAGATGAGGTAATATGCTTCGTAGAACACGTGATCCGGGGTTTCCGTCCCCCGGGTCACCCCTTCTTCCGTGAATTGCTGAACCATTACGGTCTCCGAGTATTTGATATAGGACCCAATTCCATGCTAAACATTACCCATTTCATAGTCTTGTGCGAGTCATACCTTTGCATTCCTCCAAACCTCACACTCTTTCTAGAACTATTCCAGTGCAAACCGTCCCGCGAGAGCAGCGACGGGGCCCTCCTGGTTTGCGGGGGGGGTTTCTATCCACAGAAGAAAGAACTCCTTAATGCCGACTTTAAGCCTTAACTCTCATGTAAAACACTGGCAAAAGACCTATTTCTATTGCCAGGACACCTCCTCAGCCGGTGAAAAACCATTGCCGGGTTTCACCGAAGACCTGCTCACACTGTCCGACAATCTCAGCTCTTATGCCTCTGAGTCGGATCGAAAATCTATCCAACCCCTCCTCGCCAAACTCGCTGTTCTCTCGGCCCAAGGCCTCCTTGGGCTTAACTTAGTTAAAACCTGGGTAACCTTTCGGATCCAACCCAACGCTGTCCGGCCCAAGCTTATGTGCAACTATACTGGGCACGTCACGGATTCCCTCCGCTACTCGCTGAGGAATTACTCGGCCGCGGACGCAAACACGATTATGAAGAACTTCCTAACTGAGAAGCTGGAGGTGATCCGGACCATAGCCGGCTTGGAGCCGTTTACCCGCGATAACCCGGCTCCCGCTGTAAGAACCGGTCACCACTGTTTTTACCGACTAACTTTTTTATTGCACACTTACTAATTCTCATCACTGTACTTTTTCCTCAGGAGGACAACGCTTTCTGGAAGGTTGACACCCCGCCTCCTTCCGAAAACTCCGAAGAGGAGGAAGAGGAGCCAGCCGACTCGGAGGAAGGTAACATCCGGGTTTCGTTCATTTCCATTTCTGTTAACTTGTTTTCCCAAAATTTCCCCTTTTTCCGACTATACACTATGTTTTCGAGGGTTGGAGGATAAGGAGGAGACCCAGAGTGACGAGAGTGAGGCAGAGCCGGACGTTGAGGTTGGAGCCAAGAGGAAACCCCGAGGGGTTGTATTCAAGGTTCTGTATTCCTCTATCGCCTCCAAACCGTATTCATTCGCTAACATGTGCGAGCTTAACCAACGCTTGTCCGATTCGCCATACTTGAAGGAGCCCGCTCCAGTCAAGCGCAGGGTAACCCGGAACTCCCCGGGTGATGACCCTCTCAACCCGGGTATCCCTTCATCCCCAGCTCGCCGTGCCAGTACTTCCCCAACCCATCCTCCCAATTCCCCTCAAAAACATCCTTCTCCCAATCATCCACTAGCTGGACAATTCCGGGTCTCACTTTCGGACCCCTTAACAGCTTCCTCCAGGTCTAGTAATGATCTCCCACCAGACTTTGTGGTAAACATCGGGTAAGCTATCCTTCTTGCTGTTCGATATACTAACATTCTTTATAACTTTCGTTCATCATGTACTAACTGTTCCTTTTTATTTTCCTTAGAGCCAAGGTCACAACCAGTGACCCAAACGATATGGACGTTGATGACCCGGCGAGGGAGGATCCGGTAGATACTGTGAAGGCCGCGGCTGGCGGCGCTGAAGAAGAAGAAGTCCCATTGAAAGATCCGGCCGATCAGGAGGCCGAGTATCCAATCCCCTCGCATACACCCAGGGATGACGACATCGTGATCCTGGGCACAGGGAGGAGTGAACCCACTCCCAACACCCAGTCGACCAGGGTGTCCCCCCATGAAGGAGAGAACCCCGCCTCCGGGTAACGACCCCGGTTCTTCCAAGCTAGAGCTCGAGAATCTCTCCTATGGATAAATGATGAGTGCGCTCTTTGCTTTGAAGACCACCGAGAGAGATATCCTGGAGGCCATGGCTGCTGAGCACCAGGTAATCCTGATCAACATTACTTATATACTCATCTAGTCCCCAAGTTCCGAGTTTAACTAGGCAAAGTTTTACTCGGTACTTCCTTTTATATCCGGCCTTTTCGTATATCCGACTAATATTTCCTTTTCCCTCCTCCGCAGGCACAAGTGACCCGGTCTGAGGAGATTTTGGCCAAAACCAATTAGCTCCTTGAGACCGAGACAAAGCTGCGGGCATGGCTTGAGGTTGAAGTACAGAACCTTGATAAAGATGTTAAAAAGCACAAAAAGAAATACCATAATGCCGAAAATGCATTGAAGAAGCTCTCGGCTCAAATTGCCGGTACTTACCGCGCTGTACTTGGTAAACATTTTATAACTTGCTACCTATAACTCGGATTTTCCATTACGCATGATACCCGGATGTTGCTGCTTTAACTTTGTCTATTATACTGTAGGCCTAGGTGAAGCGGCCCCAGATGAAGATGACATTGAGAAATTGAAGACTTTGAAAGGCGTAATCCGGCAATTTTCCGCCGGTACTAAGTGGATTCTGGATGCTGTGCCATGGCCGGTTGAGGGTTATTTAGGCCTGGACACTATGCTTGACGCGTGTTCCACTATCCCTGAGTGGATCAACCTCTGGAAGCGCTCATCGTGCCGGGTTGGGTTAACCCGCGGGCTTATGCTGGCAAAGGCTTATTTTCCCAAGGTTGAGCCGGCAAAGCTCGTGGCCGGGTTTCCCGAGTTCAACCTTGACGGCTCCAAATTTTCCGGCAAGAACTTTAAGGCTATTCAAACTGAGGTGCGTCACTCGGCGAGCTTGGTCGCCGATAGTATGGAGCTAAACAGGATCGTGACACCTTATGATGCTGAAGACAAGCCGATTAAACTGGACCTGCCCAAGCCCTTTGACATGCTGGAGAGGTGGAAGGCAGAATCTGCTAAGAGGAGGGAGGAAGCTTCGAAGAGAAGGGCTGAGGCCGACACTGCGCCTACCTCCTCTACACCGGCTGTCCGTCCACCAGCTCGCGCCGACTCTGATGCTAATCCAGATAAAGGTGCTGGGAAGACCGTCGAAGGGCAAGTCCAAGACCCGGCTGCCAAGGACAACGTTGAAGACTCGACCAAGGAGGCCGAGTGAAGTTTCATCTGTTACTGCCTCAAACATTTTATTCGGCCAATGGGCATCTAAAACAATTATTCTTTTGATAGTGCGCCTGTGCACTTTTCGATACTACTCCCTCGGTTTGTAATAGGCTAAAACCTTAATAGATTTTGTGGCCCTTCTGGCCTTTCACATGGATTTTTTATTTCCTAGCTTTGGATTTTTCATTGCTGGTTTTCCGATTTTTGCTATTTTTCCTTTTGTGAGATTCGGTTTCCGGGTCTCGGGGGTTTTGACAAGTGGATTTTTTCTAAGTCCCCAAGTCCCCAAGACTCGGATTTTTGGGTTTTTAAGCTTAATAACTAGACAATTTGATACTTTTTTCAAATTCCCAAGTCCCCAAGGCCCAAATTTCCGAGTCTAGGGGTTTGGAATTTCAAAAGAGCAAATTGTTTCTGCTAAGGCCCAAAACCTAGAGTTACTCACATAGGTTTGAAGTTATGCTTAATATACTGCGAGTTTCCGGCTGTTAACTTTGTACTCTGCATTACTTGTGGTTTGGATGACCCTTTTGATCCTCTTTTACTATAAGCCGGCTTTCGCGTGGATAATCAATGCGCTATAACTGTATAAAAACAGGGTTAGGCAAGTCCCATTGGGCATCATGACTGATTGTAATTACACGCTAGCAAAGGATGCCACGTTTTTGCGAGTCACATCGGGCTTAATCAAGAGAAATCAAGAAAATTTGGCTCTATTGTCCGGTTATAAGCTTGCAGCCGTACTTATTGCAAGTAATTGGCCCTTATAACTTAATGGCATCATGGCCAGGTCTTTGAGTTTGCAACTGTGCTATTCAAGCAATCAGACCCCAAGACCTAGATATATGTAACTTACTAGAAGAACTAATACACTAAAAAACAAACAAATAACACTTACCTGGCAGAAAATAAGAAACAAAAGGTAAAGACAGGAATATAAAAACTTAGCAAAGGACACACAAGGAAGAAACAATATTATTGTTTAACCATCTCTTTATTGATATGAGAAAAGTTAGGTCAGCAAGCCGCCACATTAATAACCCTCCAGTCCCCTTAGGTACCCTGGATAGGAAAAGAGTGCGTCTGAAACCTGCTGCCTGTTACATCGTGTAGTTCCACTTGTGAATCTAGCCTATTCTAGGTGTAGTAGGGACGTAGCTGAGCCACGTTCCATGGTATTTCCCTTTATTGCATAGATGAAGTGGTGTGAGCGGTTTCATTGACAGTATCCGACTCTTCCCTTGCATCTATCAAGTAATATGATCCATTGTGCAGATTCCGGCTTATGATGAATGGTCCCTCCCATGGTGGAGATAACTTGTGTTTTCCCTCTTTTGACTGTACCAGGCGCAGAACCAGGTCTCCTTCCTAGAAGACCCGGGTTTTTACTCGCCGGCTATGATATCTCCTCAGATCTTGCTGGTATATGGCTGATCTCTCGAGGGCTTGTTCTCTCTGCTCTTCTAGCATATCCACGGCGTCCTGCCGGGTCTTCTCATTCTCCACCTCGACGTAAGCCGACACTCAAGGAGAATCGTGAATAATATCACTCGGTAATACTGCTTTTGCACCATAAACCATGGCAAACAGGGTCATATGATTAGATCTGTTAGGTGTGGTGTTAATTCCCCAAACCACTGATGGTAACTCCTCAACCCATGCGCTAGCAGCTCTGACGCACGAGACTCGCAGCCGTGGTTTTAATCCACGAAGTAACTCCTGATTTGCCCTCTCCACCTGTCCATTAGCCTGTGGATGGGCCACTGAAGCTATGTCCAGGCGGATACCATTGTTTCCATAGAATTTTTCCATCTCACCCAAGGACATATTGGTTCCATTGTGTGTTATTATGCTGCGACGATACCCAAACCGATAGATAATCCTTTTCAGGAACTTGACTGCCGTGACTGCTTCACAATTGGTAACTGGCATAACTTCAACCCACTTGGTAAACTTATCGATAGCCACCAAGAGATGTGTCTTTTTGCAAGGTGACATGTGAAAGGGGCCAACCATGTCCATACCCCAAACAACAAACGGCCAATGTCACACCCCAGTTTTTGGATTCTTGGACTATGCTCAAGAAGACCAAAATTAGGGCCAACAATTTTTTTTATAACAACATGATTGTTTGAACTAACTTATGTTTGTGATCTAAAACATATTTGCAACTCAAGATTTTCTCCTTGATAAAACCAATGACTGATGTTTCTGAAAAATATTCTAATTACTTTTCCTGATGTTTTTCCTATTATTATTTGAGTGGATTTTTATTCCAAGACTTGGATCATTCTTGGGTGCATCTTAAAAAAAACTTTTAACTTTGTTTGATCCAAGAAAACAAGTTTCCAAAATGATCTATGAAAGTTTTCTTTTAACTTTCTTATAGAAAACAATCTCTGAAAAATAATCCAAGTACCTGTTTTCTACCATTATTTTCACCAAGCTATAAATTGTTATTTTATGATTTCTTGACTTGTAATTAATCCTTGATATGTTTACCACAAAGCTATAAGCTCACTTTTATTTTTGGAGAAATGAAAACTATCTTTTGCTTGTTGTTTTTGTGGTATAAAAATTAAGGCAGAAAAAGGCAGTTTTTAGAAACAAATAAAAACAGAAAGTATACCTTTTTACACATTGTTTTCATGGCCTTAAATTATTTCAAATTTGGTTTCAAAAGTTTTTTATGAAAGTATATAACATGGTTAACAAATCCATACCTTGAAAACAAATTTTGAGAATCATTTGCACCTTGAAAACAAACCCAACTTTCTCAACTTTCTGTCTGTTTTTCAACACTTAGAAAATTTCTAAGTCCTTAGTCTAAATTTTCTGAATATTTGCAGTAAAACAGTAGCAGATACACTTTTGCACCTTTGTTTTCTTTGTGATCCCTTGATCTTTTGGAAGTGTGGCCTGACCTAGTGTGTTGCCCAGCATTCCTACTCGACCAATAATGCATTGGGTTCCTTCTAGAAGCCCTAGGCATGAACTTATTAGAGAGAGAAGAGGAGATGATGTGGCAGAAGTGGGAGCCCATGCCTTTGACTATTTTGGTTGCCACTTGCACCACTTGCACCTTTGGCCAGGATGAGACCTGCACACACATGCTAGATGATTAGGGCAAGCCAGTGCACGTTTTGGAAATGTCCAAAAACCCTAAGGTATGCTCTATGCCATGATTGGCATCCACCCGAGCTTCCCAATTTGTCTTCAAGGTTTCCTCCCTCATCTATAAGTACCAGGGCAGTGCCCTTGCATCCTTGCACCACCCACACTCCCTCCTAGCCTCCCTAAATCCTCTGGACCCTGAGCCCTTGCCCCTAGAGCCTGTGAGCTCGACATCCAGCCACCGAGAGCACCACGACCTCGGCCAAAACCTGCTCACACCCCTGCCTTCCAGCCCCTCCACCCACCCTAGCTAGCCTCCCCTGTTCCCGTGAACCTCCCAGACACCACCCCGTGCCCTCTAGGCCCCGGAGGCGCCGTCGCCATCCACGGGCGCCGCCGCGGACGCCGGCCGCGTTCCGCCGCGAGCGGCCACGCCTGCCGCCACCGTCGCCTCCCCTCGAAGCCCCAACCCTCCAGCAACTCCCCCGCGCGCCCGCGGCCCTTCCCGAGCCCCACGGTGAGCGCTACGGCCGCCCCTTTCTTTTTTCTGTTCGGTTCTGTGAGAGTGAGGGTCGGGAGGAAGGCGATGGCCCAGCGCCGTCGGATCTCTGATCCGCGGTCGCCGTTGAACCAGCCGTTTTCCCACGCCCTGCCCACGCGCGCGCAGCACTGCTGGGCCGCGCAGCCCGTTAACTGGGCCGTATCCACCCGAACCAGCCCGCGTTGCTGTTACTTGTTTTCCTTTTCAAATTTAACAAAAACTTGTACCTCCACTTTGGACTCGTGAAAAATACTAAAACTGTGAGATGAAATCTGGAAAAATTCGAGGACCCTAAGGAATGAAATCTAAACCAGGGAAAATTTGCAGATCTACTTTTGGACGATTATTTGAAACACAATGAATGTTTTAACACAGACTGTCAGTAAGAATGTTTTATCTATAACTTTTAAAATATGTGACCAAATGGAATGAACTAAACTGTTGTGGATAGGTATTAAAAATATCTATCAAATGCCCCTAACCTCACATCAAGGTGAGTTGTAGAGTGAAAATGCCATCCAGATTACCAAAAGACCAGTATCCTTTTCTTTGATTTGTTTAAGGAGTTTAAAAATGCTTTTTGGAGCAAATCCAATTGGACGAGTTTTGTATTGATTAGATCTATCTTATCCTAGCTTAGATTAATTTTTGAAGCTCTAGATTATTTTTGGTGGACAAATCTAGAAACAACACTTTTCTGTTTCTGTTTTTAATTATGTTCTTGTTTGAAATGAGGTGTTTGAATGTTTTGATCTTGTTTCCTAGCATGTATGAAGTTGTTAGGACTTGTTATAAGTTGTTTCCTTACAGTAAATCTACCTTAGAAAGTGTGTGCATGTTTGGAAACTGAAATAAAAATGAAATAGCATTGGTTACCTTCTAGTTTATTATTTGGATTTTTGTTTGATGCCTAGATCTTTGTGTGAATGCTTTATTAAATTTTGTGCTATGATTTCTATGGATCCAGTACCATTTTGGTACTGTTATTTTGAAGTTAATTCCTCTGCTAGCTTGCATGTCTTTTTATAGTGAAGCATGTATAGGTTTTGTTATTCTTATACACTAGTATTGTTTTCACTAGAGATAATGTCTTGTTTAATTTCTTTTTGTTATACTAATGTTGTCATGAATTAACCAGAGGCTTACTACCTCTTTTTCCTTGGTACTAGCAAAGTGTCCGTGCGTTGCAACGGCTTTAAAATAAGTGAATACATACTCACAACCCTAAAAACAATATGTGCATTGATATAGAAGGGCCATAGGATTTGTTTGGTTTAAACATATTGATATTGTAAATTAACCCAACCCCCCTCCTCTTTCCTAAAATTTCAAAAAGCGGTGAAGGGGCGATATTTTCTGTCATGTATGGTCGCACGATTTGTTTGGCTTACACAGTGCGGCCAGTGCGCACCCAGATTAGAATTGTATATTTTCCCGCAATCCCATTTAAAACAGCAGAAATTTTCGGATGACGACTGCATGTGCATATAGAAGTTATATATTAACTTGAAGTTCCCCTTAAAAATAGCAAAAACTGACAAAAAGAAATATTTTCTATCATGTGCCTAGATATCTGTTGGCGTGCGTTCATTTCATTGAATGTTTTATTTTGGTGGGATGTTCTTCTGTGTGTATTAATCTAATATATTTTTCTTGATCGTCAATTTATTTCGTCGAGCTCTATCATGGTTCATACCTTAATTTATTTGTAACGTCCAATTTTTTTATGCAATTGGTTGCTTTTGCGCTGCCATCACTAATCGTAGGGTTCTCCGTGTCGGTCTAAGTTCAGCACAAATAAAAATAGTATAACATATTTCCAAAATAAATGCAGATCAACTTATCATGTATTTCTAACTTGGAGTTTCCCTTAAAAATAGCAAAATACCCGTGCGTTGCAACGGTTAAAAAATGAAGTAAAAATCGTAAGACTAAATAGCCAAATTGACAACACGATGAGAGAAATGTAAGTATCTTCCAGAAACAAAATGTGAGATCCCACAATGTTTTTGCATCCGGTAACAGATTTAATAACCGACTATACTACATGCAAGAACCAAACAAAGTAGGTATTCTTCTCTAATGACCTCGTGATTGCAAGTGCATTTAAAATCACCAAACCAAGATATGTTGTTAGATGGTGATGCACTGACCAACACAGCCAACAAACCTTCAAATCAACGTACATGACTAAAGGTTCATGTGGCTTCTACTCTCGCGGATAACATCATCATCCCCATTTGAACTTCATGACACATTGCATGTTGAACTTGGGTGGATCTTATTGTCTCTATTTTGCCAAATGAATGGCCCTCTTACAGTAACACCTGGACTTGAGGGACATTTACCAACAAGAAATTCTTCTACATGTCCCAATATGTATTCAGATCCGCAAAGGTTCAATGTAGGCACGAATATTCGGTCCACTGGATTTTTACAATCATGTCACCCACAATACCACACTGTCTATATTGTCTAAACGAATGAAATGATGAACTCATCCTACAAAGTAGAAGAAGAAATTTCAATACCGATGTTGGGAATCCAAATAACAAATGATCACTAAATCTGCATAGAATCAAAACCACCTTCATAAATATTATCACGAAAGAGATAGTTAAAAAAGCACACTAACTATTTTATGAAGTTAACATAAGCCAAACATACTGGTTATTCAAGCCGGAGTGATTGGTCAATAGGACATGCATGGGGCGTTGGACATGTTTTATGAGCTCCACCCTAATCATGGTAGAAAACCCACTGTCATAGAATATGCTTAGGTTTCAGATTATGCATACAGTGGCAAAAAAGGTAAATATGCAGATAAAAAAAGTTTAACACCAAGATATTTCACCATGAGTTGTGAGCGACAACATACAGGCTGCATCAACTGGTGTTTCTGTTTCATATAATTTGGTACCAACCTTGTAAACCAGACCTTAGTTCATCAATATCAATTGTGCCACTAACATAAACATTTCTCTATCTAACAATATCTTTGTCGGACAAGATCCCTGCAAAAGTCTGAATATACAGAAGAAGTGAAATTATGATGTAATTTAGACTGGACTCCAATAAAAAGCAGTGTTTCAGTTTATAGCATTTGTCTGGGAGCTTTTATCCTAATTATCTTTATCTGGGACCTCTTAACCTAATTAGATAATTAGGCTGAGACATTATATACAGAAAACTCGCGGTGATACAAGCATCACATACAACTTTAACAAAGATCAGAAGGCATTCTAGTATCATGCGAATGAGAAAATCGAGCTGTACAAACAAAATACTAATAAATGGAGCTTTTCCTTATTACCGGACACACACACGTCATCTACGGCGCCATTGATCGACCGCAGAAACTGGTCCGCGCTGAACCTGGCAGGGGCTGGAACAAGTCGCCAACAATGGCGGGCGACCGACGGCCCGGAAGGACGGTAGGAGGCTGGCTTTGCCGGAGTAGAGCAGCAACCATCGTGGTGGAGATCTTGATTCAGATGAGGGCGGGCATGTCGGCCGTCGCGAGCATGGCGGCGCGGATAACTTATTGGTCGGGGGGTATTGGATGGTGGTGGCGGAGGATCTGGTGCCCTCATGGCTCTCGCGAACAGAGACGAAGGGGAATCCCGTCGACGACCATCGTGTCTTCCATCGCGAGGAGAGAGAGGAGCAAGGGGATCGGATGGAGGTGTGGAACTGGGTGGATCTGGAGTGCAGATTGATTTTCCCGTCTTGAAGGGACTAAGATGCAAAATAACCACGACACACGTTAAGGAGGGACTGCGGGTTGATTTTCTAAAAGTTGAGGGACTAAATTAACGACGAACGTACGGTCGTTAAGCCACGTTATATAGTAGAGATTAGTGGGCCCATAACCCACTGGTCCCATTTCATCTTGGTTGAGGATGAAAATTCCCAACCATGCTCATGTGAGGAATGAACATGTTTAATTATATGAATGATTTCTATTTTTCCACCATGGAAAATATAATTGTTTGCTTTCACTTATGCAAGTGAGAAGCTTGTTTCTTATCAGAGGATACTAGTATGTTAGATGTGACCCAATTGGTTGGCATAAGATTCCTTAGGGGTATCATGTTAAGAAATGGTTCACTAATGAGTGCTAAATTATATAGTTTGCAAATAAACTAAATTCCTCTCTATGGATAGATTGTTTGTGAGTGATTTAAATTGAGTGTTTGGATTTTTGAAAAGTTTAATATAACCTTTCATCAAGTGCATAGCCACTGGTTGTGTAGGTTATACCATGTTTTGCCTTCTAGTAATTGTTTAAGAAAACATAAATTTGCTAGAATTAATTTGTGCATGCTTAATAGTTGTTTCATGGAATTATTTTTATGTTCATGCTTCCTAGCATGAGTATGATTTGTGTACTGTTATTAGTTACATTTATATTCACGACTTGCTTGATTAGGTTTAACCAATCATGATAGCACTGTTTGTTTCCCTAGTATTGAACTAGTGTCACCACTAGAAAATGGTGATTTTAACTATAGTTGTGTCATCTTTTATTTTATGAGTGTATGAGTTTATTATAGCATGTTTAGGAAGTATCACTTATGTTATGATACCATAAATTATTTAGTTGCATGTGTTTCATTTATAGAATATAATTATTTCTTATAGCATGCTTGGGTAGATTTTCCATAGTATGCTATTAGTGCAGTCCTGCTTCTATGCTTTTAATAGGAGTATTAACTTGAGTGAAGATGGTGTTTTACAATATTTTTAGGACTTGATTCTTTGGTTTTTAACTACTGTTCGTTTGTTAAATTTTCATGATTGATGGATTCCAAAACTTCAAGTAAACACAAAGGTAGTAAATAAATAGTCTATTCATCTGTGGTGTGTTTACCTGCTGTTTGAAAACTGCCTGAGTGTGTACCTTAGCATGAGTATCATACTTGTGTTATTTGTTGTGCTAGTGTAGTTGTTGTGCTTAAGAGTATCTTATGAAACTAAAACACCCAACTAAATCATGAGCACATTAAGTGACAGTTGCTTGTGGTGGATAATACCCACTGCCATGGGTATTGTCCTGCTTGATGTTTCTATCATAATAACCTGACCTTTTTGCACCCACAAGCTATATTTTTAGCTTCTTATATACCTGTCATGAGAGTGGTACACCACCCCATATTTGGTATGTAAGATGTTGGATATGGTTTCCTGAACCATATGCTTGTCTGACGATAGTTTTGTACCCTGAGAGCTATGAGAGGCAGTTTCTCGATAACGTTTGTAAGTTTGCGCTATTATACTTTTGCTTGTTGTATGTGTTGTTTAGCTTAGTTGTGTTTCTTTCAGACCTGAGTGTGAGTCTTGTATTCTTTTATGACGCTAGAAAACGAAGAAGAAGAAGCAGTTGTGGAGCTGTGCGTCAAGTTCAAGCTACTTCAAGGCCAGGGACATTAAGAGACTTGAGGCAAGCCATCCCGATGCTTGCTGATATTACACTTATCATTATATATCATGCATGTTTTACTTCTGAAAAGTTCTACAAGTCTTTGATTTCCAAAAACTATTTTTGAATGAATATCCCTACTACTATATATAAACTACTACTATGCCAGTAGTCGAAACTTGGTGTTACCAAGCCCATAAGTCACCCTATGGTATTTATTACCATCAAACATATTAGTCCCTAAGTGGACACCTTAAAAATTATGTCTTTACAAAACAAAGGCTTTATGGAACACCCGGAGAATAGGCGGATCCTTATTCTCCGGAGGAATGTGGAAGTGGTCATTTTTGGGAAAATGGTGTTTTCAAAAATTACACATAACCTAGTCTTCGCCGGACAACCTTTACCGTACTGCCACCCTACCCCAACATGGGCACGGGGTTTAGCTGGAAGTTTGTCCTTGTTAGTGTGTGTTCTATCCCAATCGCTATAAGGGACGAAATCTCTTGAACCGAATTGTCGTCAAAACTCCCAATGTTGAGACATAAAAAGTGTGGGATTAAGTTACCCTCCGGTCGCATCAGTTGAGGCATCCTGGCTGGCGGGGATTAGCTCGGTGCCGGGGATGACCGGTAAAACTCAACTGAGGGATAGACACATTCTAGCTTGAACATAGTGGAAGGTTATGATCAGTGATCTGATGTTTCACATACTGTTGTTACAGTCCGTGGTTGTTCACGGCAGGTGTACTGAATCTGGTGGATGTGTACACCTCTGTAGAGTACAACTTTTTTCGAAGAAGCCGCGTCCTCGGATATGGACAGTTGAATGGCCATGTAGCTAGCATTGTGTCAATGTTTTCAAAAAGGAGTTTTCGAAAAGGAGTTGAACTTGGAAAGTTCGGAAAGGAAGGAAATCTTGTACCCAGGAGGTACCAATGATGGAAAGCCAGAGTTGTTTTACCAACAGAAATGTGTTTCAAATAGAACTTTTCTACTCGAAGCAAGAATTTTTGGAAACTGATTCCAAGAAGTTTTGCAAAGAGAAAATTCTCTTGAAACAAAAGTTTAACAAAACCTATTGTACATGCGATATCGACAAGAGAAAGAAAAACTATACTATTTTCTTCTGAAGTATCTTCTTCAGCGAAGATACAGATTAACCTGACTGCAACTGTGGTGTCATCCTATATGAACACCATTGATAGTGAACCCTATTTATAGCCTACCTATTACACCATATAAGCATACTTGCATTTTGGTAAGTCACATGATGGATGTCTTGTTGAGTACATTCAAATGTACTCATTATGGTTTCGCCCCTGGTATCTACTTATCAGACTTTGAGAAGGAGTCTCTGAAGAAGATCGACGAAGAGGAGTACGGAGCTGATGGCTTTGCGAACTAGGATCGTCTCTGTAACATCCCAAGTCTGAAAATTAGCCATTAGAATGTTTGCTCTCTGTTATTTTATGTTTTGCATCATGGCATCATGTTCATTGCATTTGTTTTGCTTGTTTTCCATTTGTTTTCCTTTGTTTTCTATTTGAAATTCAAACCTTTTGTTTCATCCTTGTGATGTTACAATTTCCAAAATGTTATTTCAAATAAAAACAACCAAATTGTTTCCATTTAATTCCATAATGCTCACTTCTTAAATTGTTGGTTTTATTCAATCAATTAAATCCAAATCAAATTTCAAATTCAAATCAATCTTCAAACAGCACCCAATTTGAGTTTATAAAAATCTCCAAATCAAATCAACTCATTTAATCACATTAAACCATAGGGTTCACCCTATTAAAACTTTGTTTTCAATAATGTTTAATTAATATTAGAAATTCATTCAAATTTGGTTTAATTAACAAACAGCAAATAAATTTGAAAACTTTGGAAAACAAAAGTTAGTTTTTAGTTGCTATTTGAAAAACTAAACTAACCATATTTTTGCTAACCTAAAAACCTTCCTTTTCTTCCATTTTGTTTTCAGCAAAAAAATAAATAAACAAAACGAAAAAGGAAAAAGGTTTTTACCTGCGTGGGGGGGGGGGGGGGAACCAAAGTGGCCCAGCCCACTTACCTGCGCGACTGGCCCGCGTACCGGTTCGGAGCCGCCCCCGTCGTCTATCTCTTGTACGGCGCCAATCTGAGCGGTGCCACGGCGGCAGCCACCGCGCACCGACGGACAACATCGACGTCCGTGCCTATATAGACCCCTACTGACCCCGCAGACCTAACCCTAGCCTAGGTTTCCTGTTCCCCCTCGTCTCCGCCGCCGATCGCCACCTCACCGTCGCAGTTTCCCTTCTCTGTACCTCACCGTCGTTTCCATCTCTGAATCCACGATGGCGCTGCCCACCTCGAAGCTCCACCTACCTATCTAAGTGCTGGAAACGAACCACCTTGTCACCCTCGTTCGTTTAAACACCGGAGGGAGCACAGAGAGCTACTGGATCCGCGCCGCCATCCTCGTCCCCGCCGCGGTCGCCGTCAGCCGTCGTCATCAGGCCTCTGCAACCACGACAAACGGTGGTGAGCTCACCGTCTCCTCCTCCTCTCTGTCACCCTCTGCTCGCAACGCATCCGTGCACGCGTTGCATCCACCCACGAGCACCACCACGGCGCAGCACGGCCCCGTCGATCACCGCCGTCGAGCGTTTATTTCTGTCAGGTTCAGTCATGCTTTCGTCAGTAAGTTCAGAAACGCGAGCAACACTTTACCTTGTCCGTGTTGTGTTAGCTGACATCAAACGAATCGCACCGCACTGGTTCAGGCACAGCGCGCGCAAGGGTGAGGTCCAGGGTTCGAGCCCTGGCCTCGCTCGGGAGAAATCCCCTCTTTTTTTCCGTGCAGCGCTGACAGGGTGGCCCCCCTGTCAGCCACACCGTTGCCACGCGTGCTCTGCGTGGGCCTCGCTGGCACAGGGCCCCCTGGCAGTGCCTAGGGTAGGTTCCTGTGCGGTAACAAAATGCTTTTAAACTTTCTGTTTTAAATCTAACTCCTTCTAATTAACAGATTGGTCCCTAAACTTAAAAAGTGAATAACTTTTGTTTTATAATTCCAAATAACAAAAATAAAATATGTTCACTAGTCTAAATTTAATTATCTACCTATTGGTACCAATTGTTTCCTGTTTTGAAATTTCAAAATGCAATTCAAATTTGAATTCAAATAATTCAAATGCAATTTGCTAAAATCCATAACTAATTCATTCTTAATCCAAATAATGCAAATAAAATATGTTTTCCATGCTATTTCAAATAACCTTTCAAATATAAATTTTGTTTCCTGTTTTGCATAATTAAAATTGCCTAAATAATTTAAACCTTGTTTAATTCATTTAAAATTGCTAAAATCATAACTTGCTCAAATTTAATTATTCTTGAACATGTAAAATATGTTTTCAAACCAGAAAAACACAACCTTTTCAAATATGAACTTGGTTCAATATTTTGAACAAATAAAATTCAATTAACATCCACACTTGAATTATTTCCAATTAAAACTTGTTTAATCTTGTTTAATTAATAATTAAATCATTCTATTTCCTTTTGCAATAATTGAAACATGTAATCCACCCAAAATGTTTTGCTATTTTCAAATATAAACTTTGCCATCTGTTTTGAGAAACAAAACTTGATGAAAACAACCAATTGTTTGTGTCACATCATTAAGAACCAAAATGCTTAACTTGTCGAATAAAATTCCACACTTGCTAATTATCATTCCAATTGCATCTAATGTTGTTACCTTATTGTTTTCATCATGCATGCATCATGCTAATTCACTTACACATGATGATTAGTTGTAGAACAATTATTCCAACCTTAACTCATGGGCTTTTCATATGCAATCCACATTGCATATGGGTCCATTTAAATTGTGTTATCTTGTCAACTAGTTCTTTCTGATGCATCTATTAACTTGACATGCATCATCCCATGTTTGTGCACTAGGCCATGTATTGATTGCCCGTCTTCTTTCGTTGTTTGTTTTTGCTTCTTCTCGATTAGACGACGACGTTGAGACGGACGATCTTTACGGTACTTCTTCACAGGATTTAGCTCAGTACCAGGCTACTGGGTTTGCAGGCAAGTTATCACTCACATGAACCATCGAGTTCCTTTCCACACTTGTTTCAGATACTATCCATTGTCTACTATTGCTAGCCCTATGTATCGTTGCTTGTTCTCCGAACCCATCACATGATATCCTGAACCCTGATATTGCCTCACCTCCACACCTATAGCCCTTGCTTGTTGCCTTAGTCCTACTAGCATGCTTAGGGTTGCTTTTGCTCGAGTCTGTTGTCAGTTACTTCTTTTACCTTACTCAGTTATGTTCTTGGGCTCGGGTTAAATCAATCAACCTGTTAATGCTATGTTAAATAATAAACTTGATGATAAGGCACCGGCAGGAGGCCCATGGGTGGTTTTGAGGCCTGCTAGTGTCGCCCCCCTAATTAGGAAAAGAGTCTTGTCTACTGATCCATGATGAGCGCACTACCCGCATGTGGGAAGCGAGTATGGAAGCCCCCCTCAACTTGACTCGATTCGCATCTCGTCCAAATCGCCACATTTAGTTCGGGTGTTCCATTTGCTGCATGCATGATCTTGCGAGCCCTTGGATCCCGGGTGGAACTTTCGTAGTCGGCATTTAGGGCGGCGTGGTCTTACAGTGCTATGAGGGTCCCCTTTTCTTCGGGGGCTCGAGTAGCCGCGCACGCACAGCACGTGGTGCTTTGGGCTTGATGCGAAGAAGGGTTGGGTTGTGTTGAGTGCCCCGCTTGGTGGAACGGCCGTTCCATCTGGCGGGTTATTCATACGTGTACGGCTAAATTGGTGCATCCCTGCATGGTTAAATCTTCTCGAGAAGCCGTGTTTTCCGCGGTTATGGTTGACTTGGTGAAAGTACTGGCTAACAAGTTCTCAGGACAACTTTAACTTAACTAATGTTATTCACCCAACTAATACTAATCTTGACTAGTAATAGCATCATTGACACAATAACTTGAATCACCCTTAATTCAACTGTGTGAGTTATCCTCGGATTGCTTCTTTGGATAAGGGGCGAGGTCCAGGATGGGTTTGATTGAATTTATCTTTCAGTTGGTTACAATACTCGATCTTATCTTCTATCTGTTAGCCGGAACTTGTAGTTATCTCTGTAGTTGGTTAGAGCAGCCCGCTGCAGCTTTTATATTACCTATCTCTTCCGTTGATCCCAAGCATCCGTGCTTGTGTTGACGGGTAACTCTTTGGTGAAGTGTGAGTCTTGCTTGCCAGTACTTAAATGTACTGACCCCGTTGAGGCTGTGGTCTCCGCAGACTACGACTACGACTACGATGATCACCAGGATGGCTACTTCGTGGAGTTCGACGAGACTGCAGACGAGTAGATAGCGGACCCGGGCAGGATCCGAAGACTACGTGGATGGGCTTCGCTTTCTCTTATTTCTCGGCTTATTAAGCCTGTTTGGATTTTGTTTGTACTCAGTCGGTTGATTGCTTCCGCTATGATGTAATGAATGTTATGTTGGGACAAGTGTCCTCTGGATGATTGTATTTGCTATCTCTGCTCTAATGAGAGCCATTTGCAACTTATTTCAATCTTTTGTGTCGTAGAGATATGTTGTGTTATCATCTTGTGTAACGCCGTTGACGTACCATGTGTGTATGGTTTGAAGTACGTCGATAGTAGTGCCTTTGATCTCTAGTGGATAGTTTACATCGACGATGGAATAGCAGAGCTTGTGTTGTCGCGCATAAGCGCTGGCCTACTAGGAAGCTAGGACGTGGGAGCAGGTATGCCCCATAATCCAAGCATCTGCTATCAGTTCGGCCCGATGAGTATCCACTAGAAGTCAGGGTGCGACAAATGGTATCAGAGCCTGTCTGCCCGTAGGATCCCTTTTTACTAGTCGCAGTTGAGTCTAGAAACTATTTTGTAGCTATATAGGAAAAATGAAACGTGAGAGTAGGAATTCTGTTCTTTTTCTTCTTTTCCCCACCCTCCCACCCCTTTTTCTGGTAAGGAAGTGCAACGTTGATTTTTCCCTTCTCATCTAAACTTTCAAGTTAGGATTTCACGTGTTCTGGGTTCTTCCGTAGTACCTTAGGAGTTTTGGTCGCGAGTTTCCCTGATGTTGCTTCAATATCATGTTCTTCTCAAAACCTTTCGTCCATTGAATCTTGTTGTTGTTTTCCACTTCAATTCTTCTACCGGCGTCTAATCAAAGTTTCCCCGTTCATCTACTAAACTCTATTCCAGCTAAAGTGTTGTTTGATACCGGAGCATCATGTCGTGGTGGTATCACAGCAGATGCCATAGGATGGCTAAAGATGTGGGGACGAAGGACGCTGGAGGTATTCGGGGAGGGATCACGCGACGAGTAGCCGCGTGAGGTAAGAACAAAGCAATGCAAACAACACAATCTACCCAGGTTCAGGGCCCTCATGAGGAGGTAAAACCCCTACTCGTGCCTTTCTTTCTATATTCTGGTGTCTGTAACATCCCAAGTCTGAAAAATAGCCTTTAGAATGTTTGCTCTCTGTTATTTTATGTTTTGCATCATGGCATCATGTTCATTGCATTTGTTTTGCTTGTTCTCTTTTGTTTTCCTTTGTATTTTATTTGAATTTCAAACCAAAATTCAACCTTTTGTTTCATCCTTGTGATGTTACAATTTCCAAAAATGTTATTTCCAATAAAAACAACCAAATTGTTTTCTTTTTATTCCAAAAGGCTCACTTGTTAAGTTAATGGTTTTAATCAATCAATTGTTTCCAAATTCAAAGCATCTTCAAACAGCACCTCATTTGAAAATTATAAAAATACCAAACAATTTATAAACACATTTGCTCTATTTAATCAATAGGGGTCACCCTAATAAAAACATGGTTTCCATCAATAATCATTTAATTATCAAATTACCCAAATTCAAACCAACTCACTAAACATCACCTCTTTTGAAATTATAAACATAATCCAAACCTTTTTGTGCTCTTTGTTTCCAATTAAATGCTTTGATCACCCTATTCTTAAAAATATTGTCAATAACCCTTTAATAATAAAATTCAGTCACACAATCCAATTCAAACAGTACCAAAAAAATTCAAATGTTTTTGAATTCCAAAAATTGGTTTTGGTTGTAATCAACCTAATGTGCTCACCCTAAATTTTCTATGATTTTTGATAACCTCAAAACCCCTCTTTCCTTCCAATTACTTTTGCTACAAAAAAAAAGAGAAAAACAAAATAGAAAAGGGAGAGAGAGAGAGTTCAGCAGCCAGCCCATTTTCCCCCCCTAGAAGCCCAATATCTTTTCTTCCCCAGGCCTTTTCTTTTCTGGCCCACCCCCTCCTTCCTTGTCGTCTTCCCCTCGATGATGGCGTCACCTCTGTACGAACAGGTCATCCACCACCCGATCGCTTACCCACCTCCCCGATGGGCAGCCGTACAGAGCTCAGGTTCCCATATAATCACCTCCCCTCGCTAGCCCTAATTCCTCGCCCTTACCAGCCGCCGCCAAAATCGCCTCCTCCCTCTCGGAAGCCCCCTCCCTACTGCTATTTCTTCTCTCTGTTGTTTCTGCACCAGTCCATGGCCGACGTTTGTGGAGGATGGAGCGGCGGGAGACCTCCCCTCGCTAGCCCTAATTCCTCGCCCTTACCAGGCGCCGCCAAAATCGCCTCCTCCCTCTCGGAAGCCCCCTCCCTACTGCTATTTCTTCTCTCTGTTGTTTCTGCACCAGTCCATGGCCGGCGTTTGTGGAGGATGTAGCGGCGGGAGTGGTCGACGACAGAACCCCGCGAGCGCGGGAATGGATTCTCCAACTCGCCATCTTCCTCCTGCTGTCCGTGGAGGGACCTGAGCCTCCCCCGACCGTCGTCTAGCTTCCCCGATGTCGCCGCCGGCGAGCTCTGCCATGCACCGTGAGCATCCACCCCCCTCTGCCTCCCTGTCCTCTCTATGCACCTGTCCGCCTCCGCACACAAGCACGCACCGCACCACGACCTCCTGCACGCCTCCACGGTGGTCCTGCAAGACCACGCACACTCCAGTGCACCGCAGCAGCAGCGCCGGCCGACGATCATCGTTGCCTCCGCGTTCGTCAGTCAGAGTCCGGTGCCTCTGTCCGTCAGGTTCAGAGCGAAATTCAGTTAACTGTCGTAGTTCTACGATATCTTCCGTCAGTATACTATCGTATCACAACCAGCGCATCACCGCAGTGGCGTTGTTCCCCTGCGCGCGAGCCATCGATCCGGGATCGAATCACCGTGGCCGCAAGGGCCATTCTTTTTCGCAATTCCCTTCCGCGCTGACCTGCTGGGCCCCACCCGTCATACACACCCTTGCCACGCACGCACACAGTGCTCTGGGCCCCCCCTGGCAGTGTCTGGGGTAGGCTCCAGTGCGGTAACAAAATGTTAACACATTTCTGTTTTCAAATTAATTCCTTTTAAATAACAGATTTAAACCCTAAAATTAAACCTTTAATAACTTTTAGTCTATAAGTCCAATCAATAAAAGTTGTATATGTTTTCTGTTCCAAATTAAATGATCTTTCCAAATAACCCAATTGTGTACTGTTTTGACAATTTCAAATGCAATTAAATTTCAAATTCCAATAATTCAAATGCAAATTTCTAAAATCAATAACTAATTCATTATTACTCCAAATAATGCAAATAAAATATGTTTTCCATGCTATTTCAAATATAATTTTTTTTTCATGGTTTGAATAATTTAAATTGCCTATATAATTTAAATCTTGTTTAATTCAATTAAAATTGCTAAATTCATAACTTGATCAAATTTAATTATTTTTAAACATGCAAAATATGTTTTCAAACCAGAAAAACATAACCTTTTCAAATATGAACTTGGTTTAATACTTTGAACAAATAAAATTCAATTAACATCCACACTTGAAATAATTCCAATTTAATTATTGTTTAACTTATTTAATTCCCAACTTAATCATTGCAATTCCTTTGCTAATAATTGAAACATGTAATCCAACTAAAATGTTTTGCTCTTTTCAAATACAAACTTTGTCATCTGTTTTGAACAATTGAACTTGATGAAAACAACCAATTACTTGTGTGACATCAATAAGGAACCAAAAACTATTAACATGATAACTAAAAATCCCACACTTGGTAATTTCCTTTTCCTTTGCATCTATTGTTGTTTACTTCTTGTTATCATCATGCATGCATCATGTTAAACCACTTACACTTGTTAATCAATTGTAGATCATTGCTTCAACCTTAACCATTTGCATCCATATGCAATTCACATTGCATATGGGTCCAATTAAACTTGTTGTCTTGTCAAGTAGTTTATTTTGATGCATCTATTAACTTGACATGCATCATCCCATGATTGTGCATGATATTCTGTTATTGATTGTTCGTCTCTTTCGATGGTGTGTTTGCTTCTTCTCGCTTTAGACGACGACGTTGAGACGGACGATCTTTACGGTACTTCTTCACAGGATCTTAGCTCAGTACCAGGCTACTGAGTTTGCAGGCAAGTTATCACTCACATGAATCATCGAGTTCCCTTCCGCACTTGTTGTCGATACTATCCTTTTGTCTACTATTGCTAGCCCTATGTATCGTTGCTTGTTCTCCGAACCTATCACATGATACTCTGAACCAATGATATTGCCTCACCTCCATACCTAAAACCCCTTGCTTGTTGCCTTAGTCTTATCTAGCATGCTTAGGGTTGCTTTTGCTCGAGTCTGTTGTCGGTTACTCCTTTTACTCTTATTACTCCTTTTACTCTTATTGTTGTACCGCGGGCTCGAATGTTAATCAATCAATCCTGTTAATGCTACTAGTAATAATAAACTTGACGATAAGGCACCGGCAGGAGGCCCATGGGTGGTTTTGAGGCCTGCTAGTGTCGCCCCCCTAATTAGGAAAAGAGTCTTGTCTACTGAACCATGATGAGCGCACTACCCGCATGTGGGAAGCGAGTATGGGCGCCCCCCTCAACTTGACTCGATTCGCATCTCGTCCAAATCGCCGTACTAGTTCGGGCTTTCCATTTGCTGCATGCATGATCTTGCGAGCCCTTGGCGCCCGGGTGGAACTTTCGTAGTCGGCATTTAGGGCGGCGTGGTCTTCTAGTGCTATGAAGGTCCCCACTTCTTCGGGGGGTGGATTAGCCGCGCACGCACAGCACGCGGTGCTTTGGGCTTGATGCGAAGAAGGGTTGGTTGTGTTGAGTACCTCGCTTGGTGGGGTGATTTCCCATCTGGCGGGTTATTCATGCGTGTACGGCTAAATTGGTGCAACCCTGCAGGGATAATCTTCTCGAGAAGCCGTGTTTTCCGCGGTTATGGACTACTTGGTGAAAGTACTGGCTAACAAGTACTCAGGACAACTTAAAACTAATAATCAATCATGTTACACCCAATGAATAATAACTTGACTAGTAATAGGTTATTCACACAATAACTTGACTCATCTTTATTACAACTGTGTGAGTTATCCTCGGATTGCTTCTTCGGATAAGGGGCGAGATCCAGGATGGGTTTGTTTGAAGTTATCTTTCTGTTGGTTACAACACTCGATCTTATCTTCTTCTGTTAGCCGGAACTTGTAGTTATCTCTGTAGTTGGTTAGGGCAGCCCGCTGCAGCTTTTATATCACCCCTTCTTTCCGTTGATCCCAAGCATCTATGCTTGTGTTGACGGGTAACTCTTTGATGAAGTGTGAGTCTTGCTTGCCAGTACATCAAATGTACTGACCCCGTTGGGGCTGTGGTTTACGCAGACTACGACTACGGCTACGATGATCACCAGGATGGCTACTACGTGGAGTTTGACGAGACTGCAGACGAGTAGATAGCTGGACCTCGGGCAGGATCCAGGACCTACGTGGATGGGCTTCGTCTTCTTTATTTTCCCCGGCTTCTTAAGCCTTTTGGATTTGTCTGTACTCAGACACCTTTGTTTGCTTCCGCTGATGTAATGAATGCTATGTTGGGACATGTGTCCTCTGGATGATTGTATCTGCTATTCTCTGCCTTAGTGAAGGCTATTTGCAACCTTATTTTGATCTTTTGTGTCTTAGAGACATTCTGTGTTATCATTTCGTTTAACGCTGTTGACGTACCCTGCGTGATTGATATGAAGTACGTTGACAGTAGTGCCTTTGATCTCTAGTGGATAGTTTACATCGACGATGGAATAGCAGGGCTTGTGTTGTCGCGCATAAGCGCAGGCCTACCAGGAAGCTGGGACGTGGGAGCAGATATGCCCCATAATCCAAGCACCTGCTATCCAGTTCGGCCCGATGAGTATCCCCTAGAAATCAGGGTGCGACAAATGGTATCAGAGCCTGTCTGCCTGTAGGATCCCTTTTTACTGGTCGCAGTTGAGTCTAGAAACTATTTTGTAGCTATGTAGGAAAATGAAACGTGAGAGTAGGAATTCTGTTCTTTTTCTTCTTTTCCCCACCCTCCCTCCCTTTTTTTTCTGGTAAGGAAGTGCAACGTTGTTTTTCTCCTCTCATCTAAACTTTCAAGTTAGGATTTCACGTGTTTTGGGTTCTCCGTAGTACCTCAGGAGTTTTGTTCTCGTTTTCCCCGGTGTTGCTTCAATATCCTGTTCTTTAAAAAAAAAAACCCTTCGTCCGTTGAAATCTTGTTGTTGTTTTGCACTTCAATTCTTCTACCGGTGTCTAATCAAAGTTTCCCCGTTCATCTGCTAAACTATGTTCCAGCTAAAGTGTTGTTTGATACCGGAGCATCACATTCCTTTGTGTCAAAAAATCGTTTCCACAACATACAACCTAATTCTGGTTCCACTAAGCAATCAAATCACCGTTCACTCCTCGGGATCTGAAATGTTGACTTCCAAGTTCAGTCACAGAAATCAAATCCTAGTTGGAGGCCACATATTCCTTGCTTCTCTCATACTACTTGAACATTCTGACATTGATGTCATTCTTAGTATTGGATTGATGTCAATAACTCTGTTCCACCCTTATTACAGATAGTCTATTCTCCAAATGAATCAAGTTCCATTCAGCTATACACCCTTGGTGTAAAACCTATACCTCTACTAAAAATGTTCCGGTGGTTTCCAAATTCCCTGACGTTTTTCCAGAAGAGTTGCCAGGAATGCCTATCATATTGAACTTCCACAAAAACTATCCAAGGTGCACGATGTATTTCACGTGTCACAGCTCAAGAGGATCTTCCCAAGAAGTATCCGGACCTTTTCTTTTCTCAGTAGGAATCTCGGGGCGCGATTCCTTCAAGGGGGGGCGTTTTGTAACATCCCAAGTCTGAAAAATAGCCTTTAGAATGTTTGCTCTCTGTTATTTTATGTTTTGCATCATGGCATCATGTTCATTGCATTTGTTTTGCTTGTTCTCTTTTGTTTTCCTTTGTTTTTTATTTGAATTTCAAACCAAAATTCAACCTTTTGTTTCATCCTTGTGATGTTACAATTTCCAAAAATGTTATTTCCAATAAAAACAACCAAATTGTTTTCTTTTTATTCCAAAAGGCTCACTTGTTAAGTTAATGGTTTTAATCAATCAATTGTTTCCAAATTCAATGCATCTTCAAACAGCACCTCATTTGAAAATTATAAAAATACCAAACAATTTATAAACACATTTGCTCTATTTAATCAATAGGGGTCACCCTAATAAAAACATGGTTTCCATCAATAATCATTTAATTATCAAATTACCCAAATTCAAACCAACTCACTAAAATCACCTCTTTTGAAATTATAAACATAATCCAAACCTTTTTGTGCTCTTTGTTTCCAATTAAATGCTTTGATCACCCTATTCTTAAAAATATTGTCAATAACCCTTTAATAATAAAATTCAATCACACAATCCAATTCAAACAGTACCAAAAAAATTCAAATGTTTTTGAATTCCAAAAATTGGTTTTGGTTGTAATCAACCTAATGTGCTCACCCTAAATTTTCTATGATTTTTGATAACCTCAAAACCCCTCTTTCCTTCCAATTACTTTTGCTACAAAGAAAAAAGAGAAAAACAAAATAGAAAAGGGAGAGAGAGAGAGCACAGCAGCCAGCCCATTTCCCCCCTAGAAGCCCAATATCTTTTCTTCCCCAGGCCTTTTCTTTTCTGGCCCACCCCCTCCTTCCTTGTCGTCTTCCCCTCGATGATGGCGTCACCTCTGTACGAACAGGTCATCCACCACCCGATCGCTTCCCCACCTCCCCGATGGGCAGCCGTACAGAGCTCAGGTTCCCATATAATCACCTCCCCTCGCTAGCCCTAATTCCTCGCCCTTACCAGCCGCCGCCAAAATCGCCTCCTCCCTCTCGGAAGCCCCCTCCCTACTGCTATTTCTTCTCTCTGTTGTTTCTGCACCAGTCCATGGCCGGCGTTTGTGGAGGATGGAGCGGCGGGAGTGGTCGACGACAGAACCCCGCGAGCGCAGGAATGGATTCTCCAAGTCGCCATCTTCCTCCTGCTGTCCGTGGAGGGACCTGAGCCGCCCCCGACCGTCGTCTAGCTTCCCCGATGTCGCCGCGAGCGAGCTCTGCCATGCACCGTGAGCATCCACCCCCCTCTGCCTCCCTGTCCTCTCTATGCACCTGTCCGCCTCCGCACACAAGCACGCACCGCACCACGACCTCCTGCAAGCCTCCACGGTGGTCCTGCAAGACCACGCACACTCCAGTGCACCGCAGCAGCAACGCCGGCCGGCGATCATCGTTGCCTCCGCGTTCGTCAGTCAGAGTCCGGTGCCTCTGTCCGTCAGGTTCAGAGCGAAATTCAGTTAACTGTCGTAGTTCTACGATATCTTCCGTCAGTATACTATCGTATCACAACCAGCGCATCACCGCAGTGGCGTTGTTCCCCTGCGCGCGAGCCATCGACCCGGGATCGAATCACCGTGGCCGCAAGGGCCATTCGTTTTCGCAATTCCCTTCAGCGCTGACCTGCTGGGCCCCACCCGTCATACACACCCTTGCCACGCACGCACACAGTGCTCTGGGCCCCCCTGGCAGTGTCTGGGGTAGGCTCCAGTGCGGTAACAAAATGTTAACACATTTCTGTTTTCAAATTAATTCCTTTTAAATAACAGATTTAAACCCTAAAATTAAACCTTTAATAACTTTTAATCTATAAGTCCAATCAATAAAAGTTGTATATGTTTTCTGTTCCAAATTAAATGATCTTTCCAAATAACCCAATTGTGTACTGTTTTGACAATTTCAAATGCAATTAAATTTCAAATTCCAATAATTCAAATGCAAATTTCTAAAATCAATAACTAATTCATTATTACTCCAAATAATGCAAATAAAATATGTTTTCCATGCTATTTCAAATAACCTTTTCAAATATAATTTTTGTTTCATGGTTTGAATAATTTAAATTGCCTAAATAATTTAAATATTGTTTAATTCAATTAAAATTGCTAAATTCATAACTTGATCAAATTTAATTATTTTTAAACATGCAAAATATGTTTTCAAACCAGAAAAACATAACCTTTTCAAATATGAACTTGGTTTAATACTTTGAACAAATAAAATTCAATTAACATCCACACTTGAAATAATTCCAATTTAATTATTGTTTAACTTATTTAATTCCCAACTTAATCATTGCAATTCCTTTGCTAATAATTGAAACATGTAATCCAACTAAAATGTTTTGCTCTTTTCAAATACAAACTTTGTCATCTGTTTTGAACAATTGAACTTGATGAAAACAACCAATTACTTGTGTGACATCAATAAGGAACCAAAAACTATTAACATGATAACTAAAAATCCCACACTTGGTAATTTCCTTTTCCTTTGCATCTATTGTTCTTTACTTCTTGTTATCATCATGCATGCATCATGTTAAACCACTTACACTTGTTAATCAATTGTAGATCATTGCTTCAACCTTAACCATTTGCATCCATATGCAATTCACATTGCATATGGGTCCAATTAAACTTGTTGTCTTGTCAAGTAGTTTATTTTGATGCATCTATTAACTTGACATGCATCATCCCATGATTGTGCATGATATTCTGTTATTGATTGTTCGTCTCTTTCGATGGTGTGTTTGCTTCTTCTCGCTTTAGACGACGACGTTGAGACGGACGATCTTTACGGTACTTCTTCACAGGATCTTAGCTCAGTACCAGGCTACTGAGTTTGCAGGCAAGTTATCACTCACATGAATCATCGAGTTCCCTTCCACACTTGTTGTCGATACTATCCTTTTGTCTACTATTGCTAGCCCTATGTATCGTTGCTTGTTCTCTGAACCTATCACATGATACTCTGAACCAATGATATTGCCTCACCTCCATACCTAAAACCCCTTGCTTGTTGCCTTAGTCTTATCTAGCATGCTTAGGGTTGCTTTTGCTCGAGTCTGTTGTCGGTTACTCCTTTTACTCTTATTGTTGTACCGGGGGCTCGAATGTTAATCAATCAATCCTGTTAATGCTACTGGTAATAATAAACTTGACGATAAGGCACCGGCAGGAGGCCCATGGGTGGTTTTGAGGCCTGCTAGTGTCGCCCCCCTAATTAGGAAAAGAGTCTTGTCTACTGAACCATGATGAGCGCACTACCCGCACGTGGGAAGCGAGTATGGGCGCCCCCCTCAACTTGACTCGATTCGCATCTCGCCCAAATCGCCGTACTAGTTCGGGCTTTCCATTTGCTGCATGCATGATCTTGCGAGCCCTTGGCGCCCGGGTGGAACTTTCGTAGTCGGCATTTAAGGCGGCGTGGTCTTCTAGTGCTATGAAGGTCCCCACTTCTTCGGGGGGTGGATTAGCCGCGCACGCACAGCACGCGGTGCTTTGGGCTTGATGCGAAGAAGGGTTGGTTGTGTTGAGTACCTCGCTTGGTGGGGTGATTTCCCATCTGGCGGGTTATTCATGCGTGTACGGCTAAATTGGTGCAACCCTGCAGGGATAATCTTCTCGAGAAGCCGTGTTTTCCGCGGTTATGGACTACTTGGTGAAAGTACTGGCTAACAAGTACTCAGGACAACTTAAACCTAATAATCAATCATGTTACACCCAATGAATAATAACTTGACTAGTAATAGGTTATTCACACAATAACTTGACTCATCTTTATTACAACTGTGTGAGTTATCCTCGGATTGCTTCTTCGGATAAGGGGCGAGATCCAGGATGGGTTTGTTTGAAGTTATCTTTCTGTTGGTTACAACACTCGATCTTATCTTCTTCTGTTAGCCGGAACTTGTAGTTATCTCTGTAGTTGGTTAGGGCAGCCCGCTGCAGCTTTTTTATCACCCCTTCTTTCTGTTGATCCCAAGCATCTATGCTTGTGTTGACGGGTAACTCTTTGATGAAGTGTGAGTCTTGCTTGCCAGTACATCAAATGTACTGACCCCTTTGGGGATGTGGTTTACGCAGACTACGACTACGGCTACGATGATCACCAGGATGGCTACTACGTGGAGTTTGACGAGACTGCAGACGAGTAGATAGCTGGACCTCGGGCAGGATCCAGGACCTACGTGGATGGGCTTCGTCTTCTTTATTTTCCCCGGCTTCTTAAGCCTTTTGGATTTGTCTGTACTCAGACACCTTTGTTTGCTTCCGCTGATGTAATGAATGCTATGTTGGGACATGTGTCCTCTGGATGATTGTATCTGCTATTCTCTGCCTTAGTGAAGGCTATTTGCAACCTTATTTTGATCTTTTGTGTCTTAGAGACATTCTGTGTTATCATTTCGTTTAACGCTGTTGACGTACCCTGCGTGATTGATATGAAGTACGTCGACAGTAGTGCCTTTGATCTCTAGTGGATAGTTTACATCGACGATGGAATAGCAGGGCTTGTGTTGTCGCGCATAAGCGCAGGCCTACCAGGAAGCTGGGACGTGGGAGCAGATATGCCCCATAATCCAAGCACCTGCTATCCAGTTCGGCCCGATGAGTATCCCCTAGAAATCAGGGTGCGACAGTGTCTCACCGAGTAGTCACAGTACAATGGATCTTGCTACCGAGTAGCCACTCTCCTCTCTACGTGATGAACTAGGTCAAGAACTTAGGGTTTCTGGTGTTCGATCCCAACGTGCCTCGCGCAGGAGGCGGCGGGGCACCTTATATACATGGTGCCCAGCCGGATACGTCCAAACATGGACAAGTGTCGACATAGTGTGCACATCGTCCTTCTTCCGAGTTCCCGCTGACAGCTTTGGTTCCTAATCTTGGCTGCATCCGAAAAGTCGTTGGGCAAAACCAAGGGGACAGACTGGTATCACTGTGCCAAACACAGAGTAGGCCCCCCTTATCCTGCGACCGCCTGCTTCCACACTGTCACTGTCAGACAGGCCGGCCCCAGATGAACAGTGGTTCGAATAGTGCCAAGTACGGACCCAGGATACGCGGGATCCTGTGTCAGAACGGCTCCTTTGACTTTCTGGCCCGAGTAGGTTCCCGCCAATTTTACTCTGGCCAACTCTTCTACTCGAATGGAGAGAACATGATTGATTACTCCTTCTGGTCATCTTTCCGTAAGACCGAGTAGCAGTCGACCGGGTAGCAGTTTACCGGGTAGGCGGCTACTCGACCAAACTTCTCTCCTGACCTTTGCCTTTACCACCTGCCTTTATCCTACTCGGGGGTAACCCCCCGACATTAGTCCCCGAAGCTGGTAGAGTCTTGCGAACTCGTTCACTAGGCTCTGCGAGCTTAAAACCAATCTTTGCACCACAGCTTTTGAACCTCAAGATGCCGAGTACAACCTCCGAGTAGCTCTCTGGAAAGTACCTTGAGTTCCCTTTCTTCCGAGTAGCAGCCGCTTTCTACTCTGCAGCCGAGTAAAAAGACTTAGAGAATTTTCTCAAACTGACTCTCTGCAGCGCAGAGCATAATCCAGCCTTCCGTGCTGCAACTGGACGCGTGTCAAGCATCCACGCCCCCGTCGTCTCGTTGCCCAGGACACGACGTGCCACGCGCCCAGTTTTCACGCAGTGGGCCCACCAGCTCGTCATGTCCCATCAAGCGTAATAATAGGCCATGATCTGGTCGTGGGATTAACTGCGGCCGTTACGCGCGCGTCCCGCGCTTGTGTGCGTTTCTAGCCGGCCACAGACCGCACCACACGAAAGTTATGGCCACGATCGATCCCACTCCCCCGATGGTAACGGTAATCCGGGGAGAGGATATAAATACCCCCACCGGTAACTTCCTTTTCTCCTTCCTCCGCACTTTTCCTCTTTCGCCTCTCCGTTTCCTCTCCGCCGCCGAGCTCTCCGCCGCCGCGCAACTCCTTCCGCCGCTGCGGGTTCACTCCTTCCACCCAATTCCTTCCAACCTTTCCCACTTTCTTACTCGTGGCCATGTCTCGCGCCGGCTGGGCTGGTTCGCATGTCACCGTCGACGACTGTTCCTGGCTCGTGAACACCCGGAGGGTTCCTCCTGGTGTTCAGTGCCGACCGTCCGACGGCGAGATCGTTCCGGCCCCGCGGGAGGGCGAGCACGTCGTCTTCCTCGCTCACTTCGAGCGAGGATTCGGCCTGCCAGCTTCCGATTTTCTCCGCCGCTTCCTGGATCACTTCGGTGTCCAGATGCACCACCTCCCACCAAATGCCGTCGTCTTCCTCGCTTACCACGCCGTGCTGTGCGAGGCCTTCCTCGGTATCCGTCCCACGACGGACACCTGGTTGAAGTACTTCCATCTCCGCCAACAGAGCAAAGGGAAGAAAGATGGCGCGGCCGCTGGCAGCCGAGTAACCGACACCGGCAGCGCCATGATGGTGCAGCGGACGGGAACCAACCACCCTCGCATCAAGGGCTTGGATTCCGTCCGTATGTGGCAGAAGTCCTTCCTTTACGTGAAGAACATCCCCGCCACGGAGGGGGGAAGGGTAACTGATCGCATCAATCTGCCTGCTTGGACAACCGTGCTCCATCCGGGCAGAATTGGAAAACGAAGCCCTCCAACGACCGCAACTCGATGCAGATGGAGGAGCGGCTCGCTCTTCTAATCGGCCAGGGCCTCAAGAGCGACGATCCCGTCGCCTGCTGGATCAAGAACCGCGTGCTGCCTCTGCAGCAACGCTGTCACCTTATGTGCTATCTGGGAGGCCCCCGCGACTGCACTCGAACGACCACCATCGAGCTCAGCAACGCGGACGTCCCCGCGCACGCAAGGTCCATCCTGACCACGGGCCTTCGCGACAATTGGCAGTATGGGTTCGTCCCATTCAGCCGCACGAAGCCGATTCCGCGGGTATGTTCTCCTTACTCTGCTTTCTGTATATGCAATTCGAGTAGATGACTTCCTCTTCTTCCTGCGACTAGCACCGCATTCTGTACCGAGTAGAGTACTTAGTAGAATTGCCTAGGCTTAGTGTGCTTTGAGTTTGCACGCCTATCCGGGTAGAATACCTTCATGCTATTCGGCTAATCCTATTATACTTCTCTGTTCTTCAGGTCCTCAACCGCCAGTGTGCTGAGAGCTGTGAGCGCTTCGAGGGCAATTGGTTCGCTGACCGAGAGGAAGACGATGTGGCCTCCTTTGAGACCGCAGACCAGATCAATCTCCCTCATTCCCCCACGATGGAGAAGCACCGTGTAGACGCGTCTCTTCGCGAATGGTCTGAGGACGAGTTCGAAGGTAACCGAATGCTTACTTTACTTGTTTGCGAGAAGTGCTAACTTATTGCCTGCTGTTTCTGAATCTCTTCTCTTTATTTTAAATCTTCATAGATGATGCAGATGCTGAGAACGAGGGTGAGGATGAGGACGAGAACGAGGGAGATAGAGCCCTTGATGTCAATCCACTATCTGTCGCCGCTCCTGTTACCCGTAAGCGGATAGGCAGTGGCGCCCAAGAGCCCCCCGCCAAGAAGAAGAAGCCGGCCGAGAAGAAGACGACCAAGACGGTCGTGAAGAGAACAAGACGAACGATCCCCTCCACCAAAGCGTAAGTTTCTTCTCGGTTAACTCCCACTCTTGTTCTACTCTGCGTCTCTCAATCTTCCTCTAATTTCTGAATTTCCCTTTCTCACCAGAGCTCCCTTAGATGCGGACGCTGCTTTCGCGCCCGACCAGGCCAAGAAGCAAGCTGCCCAGGTTATTGACCTCGAAGGTGACGAGGCCAATGCCGCCAATGCACAGGCAGAGACCACAGAGGCCCAAGATGCAGAGCTGGAGCAGCAATCCCGCGCAGAATCAGAAGCACAGGATGCTGCTCACCAGAACATGCCCCCTTCTCCTCCGGCCAACACCGCCGAGGAGACTCAAGACCAAGAGATGCAAGATAACGCCGCCATGGAGCGGCCAGGAGCTGAACAGGAGCAGCCTGCCATAGGTGCTGCTGAACAAGAAGGTCCTGCTGCCGAGCAGCGGGTAGAAGACACAATTATGACTGAGCAGTATCCCCTGAGCGATGCGCAACCAGGCGCCGCGCAGAGTAGCGCCCAACCAGATGGCGCAGCGGATAGTGCGCCCTTGGTGCCACCAACTGACCAGGGCAGCGCCCCGCCAGACTCCTCCTCGGCACAGCAAACCCAGGCTGCAGCCAGCCCTCCGGCCAGGCCGGTCACTAGGAAGAATGCCCAAGATGCTGCTGAGAAGGAGGCAGCCGAGAAGAAAGCCGCCGAGAAGGCGAAGGCTGAGAAGAAGAAGCCCGAGAAACAGAAGACCGAGAAGCAGAAGACTGAGAAGCCAGCTGCTCAGAAGGAGATGGCGAAGAAGCGGGCTGCCGACTTGATGCCGCCACCACCACCGACTGGCCAGTCTGGTCAGTTGGTGATTTGCGATCCCAGCGCGGCTGCTGCCGCCACTGCTGCCGCCGCCGCTGCCGCTGCTCAGCCCTGCTTCCCGGACTACATGGTGAATCTTAGCCAGCAGCAGCAGATCGGCTTTTCCCCCAAGGATAAGAAACTTGCTCTTCAGAAAGGAAGGAAAGCCGTGGCTGTAAACTCTGCGCCCCCAGCCCCGAATCAAGACAAGTCCATCTCTATTGCTTCTCGCGGAGTTCAGGACCAGACGATAACGTCCCAGAGCCTCGAGCAGGTACTCGATATGGTCGGCTTCATCGATGCCAAGTGGGACAGCAACGTTCTCGGCACAACCAAATGGAATGGCATCGGGCTGGGCGACATCGACCATATGCGCATCGATTGGAACAAGGTGGACTTGGGTTACAAACCCATGACCGTCTCCTCCAACACCGCTACTCTTGCTTCCAAGATGTTTCTGCATCGCAAGAACGCCGAGGATCTCGAGCAGTCTTACGCGGTAAGCCTTAACTTATCCTCTCCGAGTTGCATTTTTTCCTCTCTCCTACTCGTTTTCTTTTCCTTCATCCATCACCCAGTCCCCGAGATTCTGGCCGAGTAGGCGGATGCTCTCCCGAGTAGCCGCCTTCTCGGGTTGAATCTTTACTTCTTTGTCTGACTTGTTTTTCTTTCTCTTATCAGAATAGCGTTCTGAAGCGGACCGACCTGCATCGTCGGCTACTCTGGAACCATGCTATCGCCAGGAGGCGTATTGCTGCCATGGAGAAGGAGAAGGTGGCTGCCGAGGCAGCCGACAAGAACGTGATGAACAGCACTCTGAAGCTGTCTGAAGTTGAAGGTACGCTTCTAGCTACGCGGTTCTTGCGTTTTTTGTTTACGCCCGCTTCTGCTTTTTGCGCTAACTGCCCCTACTCTGCAGCGAATCTAAAGACCCTGGCTGAGGAGCACGAGCACTGCCGTGCATTTGTGGAGAACGCCGAGACTACCATCAAGAGACTAGAAGGTAAGTTGCCGTCTACTCGGCCTGATCTTGTTACTTTTGCTTCTCCGCTTCTCTGCTAACCTTGCTTGTCTCTCCGCAGAAGATCACAAGAAATTTGCCGAGGAACATCAAGACTGCCTCAAACCCGCTGAGGTGGAGGTGCAACTGACAAGCCAGTCCGCTGCTATGCAGAAGGAGCATGCTACCGAGATGGAGAAACTGCAACTCCAGCTGCGCACTTCACTCCAGGACGCCATTGACATTGCTGCCGAGAAGGACAGAATAATTGCCGAGAAGGCAAAGATCGAGATAGCCGCCAAGGCCAAGGTGAAAGCCCTTGAGCAGGAGTGCGAGGTGCTGAAGAAAGCCAATGCTGGGCTCTTTACTCAGTTGGAGGGGCTCCGCTTGCTCGAGGAGAAGCATGTATCCAACGAAGAAACATGGAAGACCCAGCTGCAGGAGCTTCGTCACGAATTGAATCGTAAGTTTTCTCCTTTCTGCATCTCTTCTTCTCGGTTCTGCCGCTTCTCTGATTCTGTTACTGAATTTCTCACTTGCTTTTGCAGAAATCTTCCCTGACATCGTGTCCTCTTGCGCACCTGCTTTGGCCAAGGCCCAAGCAGCTCGTATTGAGAAGGGCGAGGCTGCGGACACCAGAGCCGAGATCGAGGATAGCATGCTGGTGATGCGAGGGCAGTTCGAACGCCTAGCCGGCGTGGGCACCGATCTGGTGCGCGTCGGCTTCGAGCTCCAAGAGCTATTCTGGCCTCAGGATCCCGCGCCAACAACCATTTGTGGCCTTGCTCTGAAGCTGCGCAACGTGAAGGCCGAACTGAAGAAATGGCGCGCCTCGGGAGCTCGGGCGGGTGCTGATTTGATGCTGCCCTGCGTCGCCTCCTGGTATGAGAACTTGAACATGCAGATTATCCGCGGGAAGCGCGACAATTCCAAGTGGGAGACGGACCCCAACTGCGTGACCATGCGCAAGCTGATTGCGCATGAGGTTGCGGAGTATGCTGACACGGCAACCTTCATCGACGGCCTCACTGAACCCGACACCGAGGTGGAGGAGGATGAGGAGGAGGACGAAGAAACAGATTCCGAGCTGGACTTGGGCTTCTTCGACTCACCTAGGAGCAAGGACGGGAAAGGGAAGGCCGCGGTCGTCGCGAGTAGCGATGAAGAGGTCGAGGAGATCGACACAGCCGCCCTCGAGTTCGGCACCTCATCAGGAGCCGCTCTCGATGACACGCTGCATCCCCGCGCCCAAGCTTCTGGCTCCTCCTCGGCAGCAGGGACCATCTCGGTGGCCACGGCCACTTCTGACCGGGTAGCCACCGAACACAACGTCGAGATGGAGTAGTCCGTCCCCGACCACTCGGATGCGGACGCGACCAACGCCAACGCCGAAGAGGAAGCCGCAAAGACAGTGGATGCCAACTCGGAGGCGGAGGCAACCAAGACCATCACAGAAGATGAAGCGCCAAGGCCAGCACCGACAACACCGCAACCTCAACATGATTTTATCCTGCAAACTGTTTACTCAAACACTTATCAGATTCCCGGGATGCCGGGAGCAAATGTATCAGACTATTTACGTTTTTGCTTGCTACTCGGTTTTTATCCATACTTGCTTATTTCTAAATTAGTCCATTTGAGCAACGCTGGCTTGATGCCGGGTTGCGTTATTATACGAGTCCCCGAGTTGCATTTCTTATTCACTCTCTCTTTTCGTCTCAGCTCTACCCGCAACTTGTTGCTTTTTTGGTATTCGAGTCACAAGAGTCAAAGAGCAGAGCTGCAAATACTTAGCCGCTTAGAAACAATTATAGTAACGCAGCCCACCACTTAGCCGAAGAGACAAGACAAAGAACAAAAGTAAAGACCAACCTACTCGGTTCCTGCACTCTTTTCTTCCTTAGCGATTTTTCTTGTGCTCATTGACCTCTTGCTTGTTCTCTTGCTTGCCATGAAGCCGGGTTTCGGACAGCAGCAGAGTCGAAGAGTTGGCATTTAGGTTTAGACACAGTACTCAATACGCTTATAAATTTTGAAGTGGAGCAACCGAACAGACAAACAGTAAAGCCGAGTAGAGACACTTAGAGCAATTTTGGGCGAGGGCAGTCCCCGAGTTCAATTTCAGATTGCAGAGTAGGATTAAGAGTACATACACATTTTTTGCTCACGAATGGAAACGACGCAGTAGAGCTACATTCCAGGGACGCTTTGATTCCTCTCCAGCTTTATCTGCCCTGTTCGCCTGTGATGGGCGCACATCTACAAGGTAGTACGCATCATTGTGCAGCGCTTTGCTCACAATGAAAGGCCCTTCCCATGGAGGAGACAACTTGTGCATCCCGGCTGTGCGCTGCACAAGCCTAAGGACCATGTCTCCTTCTCGGAAAACCCTTGGGTTCACCTTTCGGCTATGATAACGTCGCAGGTTTTGCTGGTAGATAGCCGAACGTGACAGAGTCAGCTCTCTTGCTTCTTCAAGCAGGTCAACGTCGTCTTCTCGAGCTTCTCTCGCCTCCACCTCAGTGTAGAGGGTTACTCGGGGGGAGTCATGCTCTAAGTCTATTGGCAACACGGACTCAGCTCCGTATACCAAGAAGAATGGTGTGTCGCCGGTTGACCGGTTAGGGGTAGTCCTTAGACTCCACAACACCGCTGGCAACTCGTCTAGCCAACTCCCAGGTGTTTTCAGCAGTGGCTCAATCAGCCTTGGCTTTATGCCTGCCAGCACCATACCATTTTCTCTTTCAACTTGCCCATTGGAGGCAGGATGCGCGACTGACGCAACGTCTAGTCGGATGTGCTTATCTCTGCAGAACCGCACCATTGCTCCCTCATCGAAGTTTGTGCCATTATCCGTGATGATGCTGTGCGGGTAGCCATATCTCATGATCACATCCTTCACGAATTTCACAGCTGTGGCCCCATCGCACTTCCGAATAGGCTTCACTTCAATCCACTTGGTAAACTTGTCCACCATGACCAAGATGTGCGTCATGTTGCCTATAGCCGGCTTGAAGGGGCCAACCATATCCAGGCACCAAACAGCGAACGACCATGTGATAGGAATTGTCTTCAGCTCGGAAGCAGGCATGTGAATCTTACTTGCGAACATCTGGCAGCCGTTACACTTCCTCAAAATATGCTCCGCCTGCTGCAAAGCCGTGAGCCAGTAGAAGCCATGCCGAAAATCCTTCTTGACCAATGCTCGAGATGAGGCGTGATGTCCACATTCTCCTTGGTGTATTTCCAGCAGAATTTCTTCTCCTTCTTCGGGTGCTACACAGCGTTGCAGCACACCAGTGGCACTCCTTTTGTGTGGCACATCTCTGATTATGGTGAATCCCTTGGATCTTCTTTGAATTTGCCTTGCAGCCACTTCATCTTCTGGCAGAGTTCCGTCCCTTAGAAAGGATAATATGGGCATGGCCCAACTCGGTGTCTCCCGTGTAGGAAACACTGGTTCGTCCACTTCCATTGGAACGGGTACCTCCTGCTGCTCTGGAGGGTTAGGAGCACTCCTCTGAAGCCCTGATCGGTTAGCGAGAACTTCCTCAATGAATGCGACAGCCTCCGGGTCGAGAGGGGCAGTCCCCGAGTAAGGTTATTTAATAATCCTTAAATTGGTTAATTAATTGGCATAATTAATAACTTTCAAATGGTTGCTCCAAATTAAATACTCCAAACATGTTTTTCATCCAAAATTAAATGCCACACTTGAATATCCACTTTGTTTTCTGGTTTGCAACAATTAATTTGAATAATTGTTTCACCCCTTATTTAATGCAATTTAAATTGCCAAAATTCATAACTAATTCATTTCAATTCCAAATCAAACAAATAAAATATGTTTCCCAATCAGTTTCATGTCATCAACGTGTTCATGCCATTCATATCTCTGTTTGCATCTTATCTTGTGTATTTTAGATCTTGTTATGCATGTTCACCTATATGACAACATATGGAATGTGTGGGCTAATTAATTCCAGCTGTTGCCCCCTTCCATTTAAATTGCCTAACTCATCTACTCTATTGCTTGCCATGCTAAACAACATTTAACTTGATGGTTAGATAAACAACTCGAACCAATTCCTATTTCTCCGGACTCCGGTTCCGATTAAATTGCTTAAGTTGTTTTCCCTATTGCATCTTGCCATGCCATGCATATAAAATAGGATCATGCTGGATCTTTTGCCGTAGTAGTAATTGTTGCATCCCGTTGTTTGTTCGAGGTTCGTTGCTTCTTCCCGGATAGGACGTTGAGATGATGTGAGCAACGACAAGTTCTGCTACCTTGCGGGATCTTAGGCAAGTATACTCACTTGCGGCCATATGGCTGCCTTTCATCACTTGTTACCGATTCTTTCCGTTGTTCTTTTCTGCTAGCCTTAGTAGTAGTTGTTTCTGTTACGAACCCATCACATGAATTCCTTAACCTTGATATTGCCTCACCTCCACCTCTATCACCCCCTTTGGTTGAGCCAGTGTCTTAATAGCATGCTTAGGTTGTTTTGCTCAAGTCTGTTACCCGTTACTTTCCGTTACTAGATTACTTTTATGTTCTGGGGGCTCGATGTTAATCAATCAACCTGTTATTAATAATATGCTGATAAGGCACCGGCAGGAGGCCCTTTGTGGTTTTGAGGCCTGCTAGTGTCGACCCTAATAGGAAAAGGGTCTTGTCTACTGATCCATGATGAGCGTGCTCACCGCATCCGGGTGGTAGTATGGGACCCCCTCGACTTAGACCTGATCTGCAGCTTGTCCGAAGAGCCACACTTAGTTCGGATGTTCCATTTGCTCCTTGCATAATGGGTGGATCCCCCATGGTTACTTATGATGATGATGCATATAGGGTGAGGCCTGTAGTGCCGGGGTGTTGTGTCCTGCGGGAGTTTTGCACACCTGCGCTGAGTATTCGGCTGCGTGGCTGGGACCTTATAGCTCCGTGGCTCCGAGGATGGGTTGTAGAGATGGTTTGGGTCGTGTCAAGCCAACCTGAGTTTTAGTTGGTGGCTTGAGTGTGTACGGGTACTGGAGCACACCCCTGCAGGGATAAATCTTCTCGAGAAGCCGTGTTTTCCGCGGTTATGGATTACTTGGTGAAAGTACTGGCTAACAAGTACTCAGACAACTTACACCTAATGATAATAACTTGACTAGTAATAGTCTTATTGACACAACAACCTGATCCATTATTCATTAATCCAACTGTGTGAGTTATCCTCGGATTGCTTCTTTGGATAAGGGGCGAGATCCAGGATGGGTTTGTTTGGAGTTACTTTCAGTTGGTTACTATCCTCGATCTTATCTTCTTTCTGTTAGCCGGAAGTGGTAGTATCTCTCTGTAGTTGGTTAGTGCAGCCTGCTGTCGCTTATTTGCAATAACCCCTTCCTTTCCGTTGATCCTAAAGTATTTGTATCTTGTGATGACTGGCTACGCCGGTATCTTGTGAGTATGGGTTTTATTCCACTTGCCAGTACTTAACCGTACTGACCCACGAATCTCTTTCGTGGCTGCAAATTCCAACTTGCAGTCAACAGGTTTGAAGTCTGACGACGTTAGCTTGGGAATCCCTCCGGCTTGGCCTGGGCAGGGATTGGACGCTCTCGGTTATCTTCAGGACTCTTAGTCCAATTTGTGTCTTGTCCGTAGTCGGACACTATGTTGTTTCTTCCGCCGTTATTTGGATCTTTGTAATGTATCAGTTGTATCCCTGGCTCGTTTGAGTCATCTTGTATGTATCTGTTTCTGTTGTAATTGTGGAATATTCGTGAACTATTGTAATGTTATCATAAATGGCAACCTGGAATCGGTCATTATGTGGATTTTGGCGGGAATGCTGAAATCTGCATAGTGCCCGATCAGTTCAACTGGAAGCACGAAGAATCGATAGACGAACTTCTTTCCCCTCCCGGGTTAGCAGGTGGATTGCGAGGGCGCAATCCCTTGTTAGTGGTGTCGTCTGTAACACCTGGGGTGTTACCTGTTTGTTTGTTTGCATCATATGCATCACATTGCATTGCACCATGTTTGCATCACAACTGGAAATTTCAAAACAATTTAAACTTTCACCCTTGCTCAAAAAAAACTCCCAATTTCAAACTTGCAACCCCTCAATTGTTTCTCCACTAGTTGAATTTGTTTTAATCAACTTGTCTGTTACTAAAATTTTTCCATGTTATCAAAACCCTAATGGCAAATTGAATTTCAAATAAAATCATAGTTGTTATAATCCAAAATTGAGGTTTAAAAATTAAATTCTTGCAAAACAAATTTCTTCAATAATGTTTGCATAAGGGTTTGAACTTATTAAATGGAATTTGCCTATTTCCAAATTTTTTCCCAAATCAAACATTGGTTGAATTTCACCTAAACCTTTGAACCAAATTAAATATCCTTTGCCTTAATTATTTGTTTTGGAATTATCACAAATAAGTTCTAAAAATTAAACCCTAACCCTTTTCTATCCCTCTTTTATTCTTTACAAAAATCAACTAATAGGAAAAATCTAAAGCAAAAAAAAAAGAAGGAGAGGAGGCAGCCCATCTCCTTTTCTTTTCTCCCCCCAGGCCCATCTATTCTAGCCCAGTACCCCTTCAGCATTTGTCTTCTTCCTCCACCCATACGTCATCGCTGTACGATCATGGTCAGAACCGCTCGATGATCCTCTCCCCCTCCCGATTTGCATCCGTACCAAGCTCCGATCCCGATATAACCTCCCCCTCTGCCCCCAACCCTAGAACCACTCTCCTTCCTCCTCCTGCGCCGCCAACCCCCTCTTCCCCTTCCTCTAGCTACCGACCTCCTGCTGCTACTGAACTCTGAAGAGAACCACCAACACCACCGTCAGACCACCTCACTGTCCCCTCACCGCCGGTGCCCTGGCCACCTCGAAAGGGCTCTGAGGAGGGAAATGGAACCGGGGCGGTCCCCGGCACCTCCTCGTACCCTCGCCTCTAGCTGGGAGCAACCGAGGACGCCGCGCCATCGCCGGAGACCTCCGCCGTTTTCTGCCAATGTCTACTGAACGACTACAGCGACCAGAGCAGGTGATCGATCGCATCTCCCTCCTCTCCCCTCTCGGCCGCCTCCACGCCGCACAGGCACTCACCCGCACGCACCTCACCGCCCCGCCCCGCCGTGTTGCACTGCCTCGACGCAGAACATCGAGCGCCGCCGGCCGCTGCTTGTTTCCGTCGCAGAGAAACATCTCTGTCGAGGTTCAGTTAAAGTGCAGGAACAACATTCAGTTAACAGCACAGGACTGCCCCTTATTCCAATGAACCTGTACCCTGTCACGAAACGCAAGCGAGCCCAACCGGTTCTGTTCCATCCGCGCGTGGGCGAGGTCCTGGGATCGAATCCCAGGGGCGCCTCCTTTTTCTTTCTTTACCACGCGCGCACGGGCCCACTGGTCATAGACCGTGGTTGCCGCGTGGATCTCACACGCGCCCGTGTGGCTGCCAGCCTGGCCCTGGCCCACGCGTCATAGGGCCTGGGTAGATCTGCGAGGTGCACTTCTTTTTTCTGTCCTCTGTTTTCGCGCACCAGCCCCTGGCAGCACTTTTCCCTCACAAACAGGTCCCTGGTCTTTTGCAAATAACACCTAGAATTTCAAGTGATCACAACTTTCAAACCCCAAATCCAAATAATACAAATTTTATATGTGTTCCACTCCAAATTTCCTGTACTTTTCAAATATGCCATTTGTTTTCTGTTTTGAATTTTCAAAATGCAATTTAAATTTGAATTCAAATAATTCAATTGTAATTTGCAACACTTCTTAAATAATTCATACTATTTCCAAATAAGGCAAATAAAATATGTTTTCCATACCATTTTGAATACCCTATTCAAATATAATTTTTGTTTCCTGGTTTGAATAATTTAAAATGACTAAACAATTTAAATCTTGTTTAATTCAATTAAAACTTGTTTAATATTGTTTAATTCATAATTAAATAATCCAAAGTCCAATTTCAATATGTGAAACATGTAATCCAACTAAAATTTGATGTTCTTTTCAAATATCAACTTTGTTATTTGTTTTGAACATTTTAAATGGTTGAAAACAACAAATACTTGTGTGTTCCCTTTAAGGCACCCAAAATTCCCTAAGTTAATAATAAAATTCTAAATTGCTACACCCTATTTTAATTTGATTCTAATGTTGTTATTTTGCTGTTTTCCTCATCCATGCATCATGCTAATCCACCTTCATCTGTTGATTAGTTGGAAAACAAATAATCTAACCATAATTCATGGGCTTTTCATATGCAACTCAAATTGCATATGGGTCCATTTAAATTTGTTTATCTTGTCAACTAGTTTATTTCTATGCATCAATTAAATTGTCATGCATCCATATCTTGATCATGCTGGATCTTTTGCCGTAGTAGTAATTGTTGCATCCGGTGTTTGTTCGAGGTTCGTTGCTTCTTCCCGGATAGGACGTTGAGATGATGTGAGCAACGACAAGTTCTGCTACCTTGCGGGATCTCAGGCAAGTATACTCACTTGCTGCCATATGGCTGCCTTTCATCACTTGTTACCGATTCTTTCCGTTGATTCTTTCTGCTATCCTTAGTAGTAGTTGTTTCTGTTACGAACCCATCACATGATACCCTGAACCCTGATATTGCCTCACCTCCCTACCTATAACCATTGCTTGTTGCCCTTGTCTTACTATCATGCTTAGGTTGTTTTGCTCGAGTCTGTTACCCGTTACTTTCCGTTACTAGATTACTTTTATGTTCTGGGGGCTCGATGTTTAATCAATCAATCAATCATGCTAATGTTACTATTAATAATAAATTTGATGATAAGGCACCGGCAGGAGGCCCTTTGTGGTTTTGAGGCCTGCTAGTGTCGACCCTAATAGGAAAAGGGTCTTGTCTACTGATCCATGATGAGCGCACTACCCGCATTTGGGGAGTATGGGCTCCCCCTCAGTTTGACCCGATTCGCATCTCGTCCAAATCGCCTCATTTAGTTCGGGTTTTCCATTTGCTGCATGCATGATCTTGTGAGCCCTTGGTACCCGGGTGGAACTTTCGTAGTCGGCATATAGGGGGACACGTTCTTAGAGTGCTATGAGGGTCCATTTTCTTCTGGGCTCGATTAGCCGTGCGCCCAAGGTGCTTTGGGCTTGATGCGAAGAAGGGTTGGATTGTGTTGAGTGCCCCGCTTGGTGGAGTGGCCGCTCCATCTGGCGGGATATTCAAGAGTGTACGGCTAAATTGGTGCAACCCTGCAGGGATAATCTTCTCGAGAAGCCGTGTTTTCCGCGGTTATGGATTACTTGGTGAAAGTACTGGCTAACAAGTACTCAGGACAACTTAAACCTAATGATTAACAACCTTTCACCCAACGATTAACAACTTGACTAGTAATAGGTTATTCACACAATAACTTGACTCATCTTTAATCCAACTGTGTGAGTTATCCTCGGATTGCTTCTTCGGATACGGGGCGAGATCCAGGATGGGTTTGTTTGAAGTTATCCTTCAGTTGGTTACTATTACTCGATCTTATCCCCTTTCTGATAGTTGGAAGTAATAGAATCTCTGTAGTTGGTTAGTGCAGCCTGTTGTCGCTCATTTGCAATAACCCCTCCTTTTCCGTTGATCCTAAAGTATTTGTATCTTGTGATGACTGGCTACGCCGGTAACTTGTGAGTATGGGCTTTATCCCCCTTGCCAGTACTTAACCGTACTGACCCACGAATCTCTTTCGTGGCTGCAAATTCCAAGTTGCAGTCAACAGGTTTGAAGTCTGACGACGTTAGCTTGGGAATCCCTCCGGCTTGGCCTGGGCAGGGATTGGACGCTCTCGGTTATCTTCAGGACTCTTAGTCCAATTTGGATCTTGTCCGTAGACGGACGATATGTTGTTTCTTCCGCTGTTATTTGGATCTTTGTAATGTATCAGTTGTAACCCTGGCTCGTTGGAGTCATCTTGTATCTATCTGCTTCTGTTGTAATTGTGGATTATTCATGAACTATTGTAATGTTATCATAAATGGCAACCTGGAATCGGTTATTATGCGGAGTTGGCGGGAATGCTGAAATCTGCATAGTGCCCGATCTCGGGGCGTCACAATCGGTTAGCGAGAACTTCCTCAATGAATGCGACAGCCTCCGGGTCGAGAGGGGCAGTCCCCGAGTAAGGAAGGACAGTCCCCGAGTAGGGAAGGACAGTCCCCGAGTAGGGAGTGGCAGTCCCCGAGTAGGGAGTGGCAGTCCCCGAGTAGGGAACGGCAGTCCCCGAGTAGGGAACGACAGTCCCCGGGTTCTGTGTTGCACTCTCCCAGTCAATCTCCATGGGCTCAGCTTCCTCGCTTGGCAGAGAAGGAACAAAGATAGACTCCGAGTTGGGGGATGGCTTGATAGATGGCTTCCTCAAATGCTCCAAGGCAATTCCCGCCGGAATGTATTGCCGAGAAGACCCCAACTTGGACAGCTCGTCTGCCGCTTCATTCTCTGCTCGGTGGATGTGCTGGAACTCGCAGCCTTCGAAGAATCCAGTCATAGACTGCACCAGGAAGCGATATGATGCCATGTTGGCATCCAAAGCATCCCAAGTACCAGAAACTTGCTGCACCACCAGATCGGAATCGCCATAGCAAATGATGCGTTGCACACCCACCTCCTTGGCTACTCGCAAACCATGCACCACGGCTTCGTACTCTGCAACATTGTTGGACGCCTTGAAGTGGATTTGTAGCACGTACTTGAGTTGATCTCGCTTGGGTGACGTAAGCACTACGCCAACACCGAGCCCTTCCTTCACCTTCGAGCCATCAAAGTGCATCCTCCAATAATTGGAAACTGGAGCAGGAGGTTCATACTGCACCTCGGCCCAGTCCACCAGAAACTCCGCCAGGATCTGAGACTTGATAGCTTCTCTTCTCGCATAGCAGGAGCGTACGCGGCTAGTTCAATCGCCCACTTGGCCACTCGGCCACTCGCCTCCTTGTTGCCCATGATATCAGAGATGGGAGCAGAGCTCACCACAGTGATAGGATGCTCCTGGAAATAGTGCTTCAGCTTCTTGGCGCCCAGGTACACGCCGTAGGTCATCTTCTGATAGTGCGGATAGTTTTGCTTGGAGCTCGACAGCACTTCGCTGAGATAGTACACGGGGCGCTGCACACTTTTGCCTTCTTCTTCTCGCTCCACCACAATCACCACGCTGACTACTCGGTTAGTAGCAACAATATATAGCAGCATAGGCTCCTTGGGTAGCGGACTAGCCAAGATGGGAGCGCTACCCAGCATTGCCTTCAGCTCATTGAATGCTACGTCTGCTTGCGGAGTCCAGACAAACTTGTCACTCTTCTTCATCAGCTGCTAAAGAGGCAGGGCCTTCTCGCCCATTCGGCCGAGAAAACGGCTCAGAGATGCCAAACACCCAGTGAACTTTTGCACGTCCTTCAAGGATCTAGGTAAAGACATGCTCTCAATAGCTTTTATCTTTGAAGGATTGGCCTCGATGCCCCGACTAGAAACTAGAAAACCGAGTAGCTTTCCAGCTGGTACACCAAAGGTACACTTACTCGGATTCAGCTTCATTTTGTACTTGCGTAGGTTAGCAAAGGTTTCTTCAAGGTCGGCAAGCAGAGTATGTGTTTTATTCGTTTTGATGACAATGTCATCTACGTACACCTGCACATTCTTGCCGAGCTGATCATGCAAGCATTTCTGCATGCATCTCTGATAGGTTGCACCCGCATTCCTCAAGCCAAAACACATGACACGATAGCAATAAGCCCCGTACAGGGTAATGAAAGCAGTCTTTATTTGATCAACAGGATTGAGTGCAATCTGGTGGAAACCAGAGTAGGCATCTATGAAAGACAGCAGTTCACAACCAGCAGTGGAATCGATCACCTGATCGATGCGAGGTAGTGGGAAAGGATCCTTGGGGCATGCCTTGTTCAAGTCGGTGTAGTCGACGCACATACGCCATGCGGTAGCAGCCTTGGGATCCTCCTTCTTCTTCTCGACCATGACCGGGTTGGCTAGCCAATCCGGATGCAGCACCTCCATGATGAAGTTACTTATCAGCAGCTTGGTGATCTGATCACCAATGGCCTTCCTTCTCTCATCTCCGAAACGGCGCATAGCCTGCTTCACGGGCTTGGCGTCAGGACGCACATGCAAATAATGCTCAACCAACTCCCTCGGGACTCCTGGTAGATCTTCATTGGTCCAGGCGAATACATCCCGATTCTCTTGGAGGAAGTGGATGAGCTCGCTTTCCTATTTCTCTGCCAACCCGGAGCCAATGATGGCTACGCGGTCCGGGAACTCGGGGTCGACCTAGATCTTCTTTGTCTCCTTGGAAGCCTTTAAAGCAGTGCCGTGTTGGGTACTCGGCACACCCTGCGCACCAGCCTGCGCGGATTGCGCCATGGCTACCACCTCGTACATCTTCTTCTTCTCGGCCTCAATCACCATTGACTCCGCCAGCTTAGAGCTAGCTGAGGAACACTTCATGGACTTCTTGTAATCACCAGAGATAGTAATTATGCCATTGGGACCCGGGATCTTCATCTTCAGATACGCGACATGAGTAGAGGCCATGAATTTGCTCAGTGCAGGCCTGCCGAGTAGAGCATGATAGGGGCTCTGATGATCAACCACTTCAAACTGCAGGCGCTCTGTGCGACAGTTCTCCCTGGTGCCGAATAGCACATCTATCCATACTCGGCCAATCGGGTTGCACGAGATCCCGGGCACAATTCCATGGAAGGTGGTCTTGCTGGGCAGCATCGTGTTCTCGGTAAAGCCAAGCTTCTCGAGTGTGTATTTGTACACAATGTTGATGCTGCTGCCGTTGTCGATTAGCACTTTGCTGAATCTCACATTCTTCTCGGGGCCCAGGAAGGTAGGATCCAACACCAAGGCGTAGCTACCCGGGTTGGGCATCACCTTGGGATGATCTACTCGGGACCACCTGATCTCCTGGTCACACCAATACATGTAGTGAGGGACAGCGGGAATCACAGCATTGACCTCCATGGCTCGCCTGTGCTGTGACTGCTTGTCGACAGGCTCGGAAGTGAAGATCATGTAACTCTCATGGTGCTCTTGGTACTGGTTGGAGCCTCCGCCCCCATTGTTGCTGTTGTTGTTGTTGCCCTGGTAGTTGTTGTTGCCTCTGTTGTTGTTGCGGTTGTAGTTCTTGTTGTTGTTGCGATAGCCCTCATTGTTGAAGTGACGGTTGGCTCCTAAAGCCACTTGGTTCACATTTTCCCTTCTCGGAAACACTGGCGGCCGAGCTGCGGGTGCGTGAGCAGGCTGCACATTAGCATTGGCCGCAGGCAGGGGAGGAGGAGGAGGCAAGCCATCACTCTTGATCACATCCCACCATTCGCATTGCCGAGTAGTGTGGTTAGCAGGCCTTGAAGGGTGATGAGTGTGGAAGCTGCATGGGCCATCCTTCATGTCGTCAAAGACGAACTTCTTCGGCTGCTCGGAGTTACCGCTACCCGACTGAGGAGTTCGGAATGGTTTCTTGTTGCCCTGGCCCTGGTTCTGGTTCTGCCCGTAGGCTCCAGCAGGTTTTTGCCTCTGGCTGCCCCCAGCTCCAACAGTCACTGCATTCACCTCTTCAGGGTCGTACCGAGTATCTAGCCGGTCACCCCTGCGCTTGTTGCGGAACTCATTGCGCTTGCTGCTGAAATTTCTTCTTGGTTCGGAGGAGTCCATCAGTGGCTGAGTAGGATCACCAAGTGCGTACTGATCCGCAATCTTGATGGTCTCTGCCAGAGTGTTCGGCATTTCCCTCTGCAATCTCTGCCACAACATACTGCCATGTCGGCAACCCTGCGCGAACCAAGTAATCGCCTGGGCTTCATTCACACCTTCACAAGTGTTCCTCAATGTGCGCCACCGAGTAAGGTACTCGCGGTCTGTCTCATCTTCTCGCTGCCTGCAAGCGGACAGCTGCTGTGGCCTATTCGGCCTCTTGTAAGTGCTGGTGAAGTTGCTGATGAAAGCATCTGAGAAATCCAGCCAGCAGTTGATGCTGTTCTTGGGCAAGTTGTTGAGCCAAGTGCGAGCTGGACCTTCTAGCATCTGCGGGACGTATCGAACCGCCCATCTCCGGTTGCCGTTTGCGATATGAACCGCGGTGACATAATCATTGAGCCAATCTTCTGGCTTGGTGCTGCCGTTGTAGCTCTTGGTGCCCCTCGCGAGCTGGAAACCCTTCACGGACGGCTCGTTCATGATGCGCGGGCCAAAGCACTCGGGGCCAGGAGGACCCGTGCTCTCAAGCCGCGCCGACAAGTTGATCCGATCCAGCTGATGCCTTGCATCTTCAGGCGCTAACACGCGCTCGCCAACACGATCATGGATGTCATAGCCAGCCATCTCCATGGCCGAGTAGCCGTCATCATACCTATCCATTTGCACGGCCGCTGGTTGCTCCATCGGGTTGGCGACTGGCGCCACTGCACGCGGCTGCTGCCTCTGCCGAGTAGGCTGAGCTGCGGGATGCCGAGAAGGGCCTGGGCGCTCTCCATCTCGCGCCTGGCTTTGAGCTCTATGGGCTTGGAAGCCTGCTCTTGCAGCGTTGTGTTCCTGACCGGACTGCTGCGGCACAGCGAGCTGTTTCGCGGCAGCAGTCGGGTCGTACACCTGCATATGCCTGTCTCTGCCAGAACATCCACTGCGGCTCTTCTCGCGGCTGGGATGCGGAGATGAGGCCTGATCATTAGATCTAGCCGCATGCGAGTGCACCACCTGAGAAGCTCCGGCTCCAGGGTTGGCTTTTCGGAACTCCTCGTTCTGCCTAGCGGCCTCCAACACCAACTCATTGAGCCTTTCCTGCTGCCTAACGCGCGCGTCGCCATCGAGACGAGGCAACTCGGCGGCCACGGCCTCCGCAGCTCTAAGTGTCTTGGCGGGTGTGCTATACCTGGGCCTGGTGGAAGTGTTGGCGGTGGCGGACTGAGCAGGAACCTCCGCAACCGTCGCCATCTCGGCACCCAAGTTACGCCGCGTGGTGCCTACTCTGCTAGCTCTCCTGGTAACCAGGGTGAAACCGTGAGCCTTGTTGTACTCAAGCTGGTCTAGACTCAGCTCAAGCCTGATTTTCTCCAACTCCGCCTGCTCGGCGAGCAGCTCCTGGCGTTGCCGCTCGATCTGCTCCTTCATGGCTAGGAGCTCAAGGTGGGTGGGAGGCGGCACGTCAACCCGCGCAGCGGATGCAGGGATAGCCGGAGTGGTGGAGGGAGGAAGGTTGCAGCTCCTCTCGTAAGGCCTGTGGGTCCTGCCACCAGCACTCGAGCCAGCAAGATCTTCTACGACGGCCGTGGTGCCAACAGCACCCGTGCCGGCATTCGCAGCCAAGCCAGCCACCATCACCTCCGCGACGCCCGCAGAGGGGCCTAACGGCCTTCCGCGTGCAGCGATAACAGCAGGCGGGTCCTCCGCGTCATGCACCAGCTCAGGGTACTCGCGGTCGACGACGGTGGCGACGTAGACGAGGTGAGAACCGAAGGAGATCACCGAGCCGCCCTCCGGCATGCCCTTGTCGCCGAAATCGCCGGCGTTGTCGGTGACAAAGTTGAAGGAGCCGAATCTGTGGACGAGGCCACAGACCACGCGCTCCGCTGAAGAAGATCCCGTCCGAACAGAAACTCCAGCCAGCGCCGCTGGTTGCCCCACGGTGGGCGCCAACTGTCGTGGTGGTATCACGGCAGATGCCATAGGATGGCTAGAGATGTGGGGACGAAGGACGCTGGAGGTATTCGGGGAGGGATCACGCGACGAGTAGCCGCGTGAGGTAAGAACAAAGCAATGCAAACAACACAATCTACCCAGGTTCAGGGCCCTCGTGAGGAGGAAGACCCCTACTCCTGCCTTTCTTTCTATATTCTGGTGTCTCACCGAGTAGTCACAGTACAATGGATCTTGCTACCGAGTAGCCACTCTCCTCTCTACGTGATGAACTAGGTCAAGAACTTAGGGTTTCTGGTGTTCGATCCCAACGTGCCTCGCGCAGGAGGCGGCGGGGCACCTTATATACATGGTGCCCAGCCGGATACGTCCAAACATGGACAAGTGTCGACATAGTGTGCACATCGTCCTTCTTCCGAGTTCCCGCTGACAGCTTTGGTTCCTAATCTTGGCTGCATCAGAAAAGTCGTTGGGCAAAACCAAGGGGACAGACTGGTATCACTGTGCCAAACACAGAGTAGGCCCCCCTTATCCTGCGACCGCCTGCTTCCACACTGTCACTGTCAGACAGGCCGGCCCCAGATGAACAGTGGTTCGAATAGTGCCAAGTACGGACCCAGGATACGCGGGATCCTGTGTCAGAACGGATCCTTTGACTTTCTGGCCCGAGTAGGTTCCCGCCAATTTTACTCGGGCCAACCCTTCTACTCGAATGGAGAGAACATGATTGATTACTCCTTCTGGTCATCTTTCCGTAAGACCGAGTAGCAGTCGACCGGGTAGCAGTTTACCGGGTAGGCGGCTACTCGACCAAACATCTCTTCTGACCTTTGCCTTTACCACCTGCCTTTATCCTACTCGGGGGTAACCCCCCGACACATCACATTCTTTGGTGTCAAAGATCTTTGCCACAAAAAACAACCTAGATGTGGTTCCACTAAGCAATCAAATCACTGTTCACTACTCGGGATCTCAAATGTTCACTTCCAACATAAGTAAGGACAATCCAATTCTAATGGGAGACCACATATTCCTCGCTTCTCTCATGTTACTGGGAAATTCTGACATTGATGTCATTCTTAGTATTGGATTGATGTCAATAACTCTGTTCCACCATTCTAGCCAGATAATCTATTCTCCAAATGAATCAAGTTCTATCCAGCTATACACCCTAGATACAAAAACCTCTCCCTTTACTTGAAAATGTTCCGGTGGTTTCCAAATTCCCTGACGTCTTTCCAGAAGAGTTGCCAGGAATGCCTATCGTCTTGAGCTTCCAGAAAAACTATCCAAGGTGCACGATGTGTTTCACGTGTCACAGCTCAAGAGGATCTTCGCAAGAAGTATCCGGACCTTTTCTTTCCTCAGTAGGAATCTCGGGGCGCGATTCCTTCAAGGGGGGGCGTTTTGTAACATCCCAAGTCTGAAAATTAGCCATTAGAATGTTTGCTCTCTGTTATTTTATGTTTTGCATCATGGCATCATGTTCATTGCATTTGTTTTGCTTGTTTTCCATTTGTTTTCCTTTGTTTTCTATTTGAAATTCAAACCTTTTGTTTCATCCTTGTGATGTTACAATTTCCAAAATGTTATTTCAAATAAAAACAACCAAATTGTTTCCATTTAATTCCATAATGCTCACTTCTTAAATTGTTGGTTTTATTCAATCAATTAAATCCAAATCAAATTTCAAATTCAAATCAATCTTCAAACAACACCCACTTTGAGTTTATAAAAATCTCCAAATCAAATCAACTCATTTAATCACATTAAACCATAGGGTTCACCCTATTAAAACTTTGTTTTCAATAATGTTTAATTAATATTAGAAATTCATTCAAATTTGGTTTAATTAACAAACAGCAAATAAATTTGAAAACTTTGGAAAACAAAAGTTAGTTTTTAGTTGCTATTTGAAAAACTAAACTAACCATATTTTTTCCAAATTTTTGCTAACCTAAAAACCTTCCTTTTCTTCCATTTTGTTTTCAGCAAAAAAAAATAAACAAAACGAAAAAGGAAAAAGGTTTATACCTGCGTGGGGGGGGGGGGGGGGGAACCAAAGTGGCCCAGCCCACTTACCTGCGCGACTGGCCCGCGTACCGGTTCGGAGCCGCCCCCGTCGTCTATCTCTTGTACGGCGCCAATCTGAGCGGTGCCACGGCGGCAGCCACCGTGCACCGACGGCCAACATCGACGTCCGTGCCTATATAGACCCCTACTGACCCCGCAGACCTAACCCTAGCCTAGGTTTCCTGTTCCCCCTCGTCTCCGCCGCAGACCTAACCGTCGCAGTTTCCCTTCTCTGTACCTCACCGTCGTTTCCATCTCTGAATCCACAATGGCGCTGCCCACCTCGAAGCTCCACCTACCTATCTAAGTGCTGGAAATGAACCACCTCGTCACCCTCGTTCGTTTAAACACCGGAGGGAGCACGGAGAGCTACTGGATCCGCGCCGCCATCCTCGTCCCCGCCGCGGTCGCCGTCAGCCGTCGTCATCAGGCCTCTGCAACCACGACAAACGGTGGTGAGCTCACCGTCTCCTCCTCCTCTCTGTCACCCTCTGCTCGCAACGCATCCGTGCACACGTTGCATCCACCCACGAGCACCACCACGGCGCAGCACGGCCCCGTCGATCACCGCCGTCGAGCGTTTATTTCTGTCAGGTTCAGTCATGCTTTCGTCAGTAAGTTCAGAAACGCGAGCAACACTTTACCTTGTCCGTGTTGTGTTAGCTGACATCAAACGAATCGCACCGCACTGGTTCAGGCACAGCGCGCGCAAGGGTGAGGTCCAGGGTTCGAGCCCTGGCCTCGCTCGGGAGAAATCCCCTCTTTTTTTCCGCGCAGCGCTGACAGGGTGGCCCCCCTGTCAGCCACACCGTTGCCACGCGTGCTCTGCGTGGGCCTCGCTGGCACAAGGCCCCCTGGCAGTGCCTAGGGTAGGTTCCTGTGCGGTAACAAAATGCTTTTAAACTTTCTGTTTTAAATCTAACTCCTTCTAATTAACAGATTGGTCCCTAAACTTAAAAAGTGAATAACTTTTGTTTTATAATTCCAAATAACAAAAATAAAATATGTGCACTGGTCTAAATTTAATTATCTACCTATTGGTACCAATTGTTTCCTGTTTTGAAATTTCAAAATGCAATTCAAATTTGAATTCAAATAATTCAAATGCAATTTGCTAAAATCCATAACTAATTCATTCTTAATCCAAATATTGCAAATAAAATATGTTTTCCATGCTATTTCAAATAACCTTTCAAATATAAATTTTGTTTCCTGTTTTGCATAATTAAAATTGCCTAAATAATTTAAACCTTGTTTAATTCATTTAAAATTGCTAAAATCATAACTTGCTCAAATTTAATTATTCTTGAACATGTAAAATATGTTTTCAAACCAGAAAAACACAACCTTTTCAAATATGAACTTGGTTCAATATTTTGAACAAATAAAATTCAATTAACATCCACACTTGAATTATTTCCAATTAAAACTTTTTTAATCTTGTTTAATTAATAATTAAATCATTCTATTTCCTTTTGCAATAATTGAAACATGTAATCCACCCAAAATGTTTTGCTCTTTTCAAATATAAACTTTGCCATCTGTTTTGAGAAACAAAACTTGATGAAAACAACCAATTGTTTGTGTAACATCATTAAGAACCAAAATGCTTAACTTGTCAAATAAAATTCCACACTTGTTAATTATCATTCCAATTGCATCTAATGTTGTTACCTTATTGTTTTCATCATGCATGCATCATGCTAATTCACTTACACATGATGATTAGTTGTAGAACAATTATTCCAACCTTAACTCATGGGATTTTCATATGCAATCCACATTGCATATGCGTCCATTCAAATTGTGTTATCTTGTCAACTAGTTCTTTCTGATGCATCTATTAACTTGACATGCATCATCCCATGTTTGTGAACTAGGCCATGTATTGATTGCCCGTCTTCTTTCGTTGTTTGTTTTTGCTTCTTCTCGATTAGACGACGACGTTGAGACGGACGATCTTTACGGTACTTCTTCACAGGATTTAGCTCAGTACCAGGCTACTGGGTTTGCAGGCAAGTTATCACTCACATGAACCATCGAGTTCCTTTCCACACTTGTTTCAGATACTATCCATTGTCTACTATTGCTAGCCCTATGTATCGTTGCTTGTTCTCCGAACCCATCACATGATATCCCGAACCCTGATATTGCCTCACCTCCACACCTATAGCCCTTGCTTGTTGCCTTAGTCCTACTAGCATGCTTAGGGTTGCTTTTGCTCGAGTGTGTTGTCAGTTACTTCTTTTACCTTACTCAGTTATGTTCTTGGGCTCGGGTTAAATCAATCAACCTTTTAATGCTATGTTAAATAATAAACTTGATGATAAGGCACCGGCAGGAGGCCCATGGGTGATTTTGAGGCCTGCTAGTGTCGCCCCCCTAATTAGGAAAAGAGTCTTGTCTACTGATCCATGATGAGCGCACTACCCGCATGTGGGAAGCGAGTATGGGCGCCCCCCTCAACTTGACTCGATTCGCATCTCGTCCAAATCGCCACATTTAGTTCGGGTGTTCCATTTGCTGCATGCATGATCTTGCGAGCCCTTGGATCCCGGGTGGAACTTTCGTAGTCGGCATTTAGGGCGGCGTGGTCTTCCAGTGCTAGGAGGGTCCCCTTTTCTTCGGGGGCTCGAGTAGCCGCGCACGCACATCACGTGGTGCTTTGGGCTTGATGCGAAGAAGGGTTGGGTTGTGTTGAGTGCCCCGCTTGGTGGAACGGCCGTTCCGTCGGGCGGGTTATTCATACGTGTACGACTAAATTGGTGCATCCCTGCAGGGTTAAATCTTCTCGAGAAGCCGTGTTTTCCGCGGTTATGGTTGACTTGGTGAAAGTATTGGCTAACAAGTTCTCAGGACAACTTTAACTTAACTAATGTTATTCACCCAACTAATACTAATCTTGACTAGTAATAGCATCATTGACACAATAACTTGAATCACCCTTAATCCATCTGTGTGAGTTATCCTCGGATTGCTTCTTCGGATAAGGGGCGAGGTCCAGGATGGGTTTGATTGAATTTATCTTTCAGTTGGTTACAATACTCGATCTTATCTTCTATCTGTTAGCCGGAACTTGTAGTTATCTCTGTAGTTGGTTAGAGCAGCCCGCTGCAGCTTTTATATTACCTATCTCTTCTGTTGATCCGAAGCATCCGTGCTTGTGTTGACGGGTAACTCTTTGGTGAAGTGTGAGTCTTGCTTGCCAGTACTTAAATGTACTGACCCCGTTGGGGCTGTGGTTTACGCAGACTACGACTACGACTACGATGATCACCAGGATGGCTACTTCGTGGAGTTCGACGAGACTGCAGACGAGTAGATAGCGGACCCGGGCAGGATCCGAAGACTACGTGGATGGGCTTCGCTTTCTCTTATTTCTCGGCTTCTTAAGCCTGTTTGGATTTTGTCTGTACTCAGACGGTTGATTGCTTCCGCTATGATGTAATGAATGTTATGTTGGGACAAGTGTCCTCTGGATGATTGTATTTTCTATCTCTGCTCTAATGAGAGCCATTTGCAAATTATTTCAATCTTTTGTGTCGTAGAGATATGTTGTGTTATCATCTTGTGTAACGCCGTTGACGTACCATGTGTGTATGGTTTGAAGTACGTCGACAGTAGTGCCTTTGATCTCTAGTGGATAGTTTACATCGACGATGGAATAGCAGAGCTTGTGTTGTCGCGCATAAGCGCTGGCCTACTAGGAAGCTAGGACGTGGGAGCAGGTATGCCCCATAATCCAAGCATCTGCTATCCAGTTCGGCCCGATGAGTATCCCCTAGAAGTCAGGGTGCGACAGTCTCCGGGTCAGCAGCCTGTAGGTGAAGGCGTGACTTGGGCTCTACCGCGTTATGAGTGTGTTTAGTCTTCCGCTGTGTGCGTGTTGTGTGTTGTCCTGCGTGACAACAGTGTAGTCTTAGTCATGTGACCATGCGTTTTTATAAGTGTTGTGTAACCGTGTAATGGATATGGTATCTGTGTACCAGCTTGATATGTTGTTCACGACTGAATTCCTGGGATCGTGAATGTATGCATATCAGGGGTGTCCTTGAACAGTGGTTTGAAGGGCAGGCCCTACAGCCAGGTTAGCGGGATGGTCCGCAATTCCATAGCCGGCACATGGGTTTGGCGAGCGTACCTTTGACATCCATCACACCTTGCCACCAAGCGCTCCGCATCTGCTAGGGCCGTGAGCCAGAAGAAACCGTGTCGATAAGCTTTGGCCACAAGGGATCTTGTGGATGCATGATGCCCACAATCACCTTCATGGATCTCCTTCAAAATCTGCCGGCCTTCTTCTGGTGCTACACACCGTAAAAAGACTCCTGCCGTGCTTCTTTTATACAACTCCCCATTGATAATAGAGTAGCCCTTTGCTCGACTCAGAATTTTCCTTGCTAGAACTTCCTGTGGTGGTAACTCGCCCCGTGATAGGTAAGCCAAAAACGCCTCTGTCCACTCGGCAACAGCACGTATTGTGGCCACGAGCTCCAAATCCGGGTCTTGGTTAGCCACTTCTTCCTCAGACTCGGTTTTAACAGATGGCCGCCATAACTCATCCAAGAAAACATTGGGTGGAACCCGCTCTCTGCGCAAGCCGAGTCTTGCGAGCGCATCTGCTGCCTCGTTCTTTCGTCTGTCAATATGATCCACCTCATACCCGGAAAAACACAAGGCAACCCTGTCCACCTCTCTGCGATATGCTGCCATAGTTGCATCTTTTCTATCCCAAGTTCCTGAGACCTGCTGTACCACAAGATCCGAATCTCCATAGCACCGTATCCGCCTGATGTTCATCTCCTTGGCTACTTTCAATCCATGCAATAATGCCTCATACTCGGCCATGTTGTTGGAACAATCAAAGTGAATTTGCAACACGTAGCTCAGCTTGTCTCCTTTAGGTGATGTAAGTACCACCTCAGCTCCTGATTCCTCATACTGCTTAGAACCATCAAAGTGCATTACCCAAGACTCGGAACTTGGTGTCATTGTGGGCATGCTAGTGTGAGTCCAATCATTGATGAAATCAGCTAAGGCTTGAGATTTAATTGCTGACTTAGGCTCGTAGTTGATGTGATAATCTCCCATCTCGATGGCCCACTTGGCTATTCTACCTGTTGCATCTGAGTTTCTGATAATATCCGACATTGGTATAGAGCTAACCACTGTTATGGGGTGTTCCTGAAAATAGGGTTTCAATTTCCGGCTGGCCATGAAGACCCCGAAAACCAACTTTTGCCAATGTGGGTAACGCTGCTTTGCCTCTGATAGTACCTCGCTGACGTAATAAACCAAACTTTGAACCGGGTGATCTTTTCCATCCTCTTTGCGCTCAATGACAACCACTGCGCTAACCGCCCGGGGCCCGGCTGCAACGTATAGTAGCATGGGCTCTTTAGGACCCGGGGCTGCTTAGACTGGGGCCTCAGATAACTGCTTTTTAGTGCCTCGAACGCCTCATCCGCCTCTTGGTCCCAAATTTTTTTGTCGGATTTCCTCAAGAGCCGGTATAAGGGTATTGCCTTCTCTCCGAGTCTGGATATAAACCGGCTCAACGCTGCTGCGCACCCTGTAAGTTTCTGAAGATGCTTCAGGCTTTCCGGCGTTTTCAGACTCTGGATAGCTTTGATTTTGTCCGGGTTTGCCTCAATCCCTCTTTCTGAGACAATGAAACCGAGTAACTTTCCTCCTGGAACTCCAAATACACACTTTGTGGGGTTAAGCTTCATCTGATATCTTCTCAGATTCTTGAATATTTCCTTTAGATCATCAATAAATGTTTCCGCTTTCCTGGTCTTGATCACCACATCATCCACATAAGCATGAACGTTGCGTCCAATCTGATCCTCAAAGCACTTCTGAATGCACCGCTGGTAAGGTGCGCCAGCGTTCTTTAGTCCAAAAGTCATGGTTTTGTAACAGAAAGCCCCAAAAGGGGTTATGAACGATGTTTTCTCCCAATCTTCCTTCTTGAGCTTGATCTGATGATACTCGGAATACGCGTCCAGGAAACATAATAAATCACTTCCAGCCACTGCATCTATGATCTGATCTATCCTCAGAAGGGCAAACGGATCCTTTGGGCAATGCTTGTTGAGACTCGTGTAATCTATGCACATCCTCCACTCGTTACTCTTTTTCATCACTAGAACCGGATTTGCCAACCAATCCGGGTGAAATACCTCCATGATAAAGCCGGCTGTCAATAGCCGGTCAATTTCTTCGCCTATAGCTTTCCTTCTCTCCTCATTCATTTTTCTCAGGCCCTGCTTCACGGGCCTAGACTTGGGATCAACATGCAAGCTGTGCTCTGCTAACTCGGTAGGGATACCCGGCATATCGCTAGGCGTCCTAGCAAAAACATCTTAATTTGAACGAATAAATTCTACGAGTGTTTTTTCCTTCTCATTGTCCAGGTTAGATCCTATAGCGAATTGCTTGGAGGAATCACTTTCGGCAAAGGCCACCATCTTGGTATCTTGTGCCGCTTTAAACTTTGCTCTCTCATCCTCAGTATTCGGCCTCTTCAATGCAGTTCTATCATCCGGGTCTACTTGAGACCGATAATATTTGAGCTCTTCTTTCCTGCAAGCCTGTTCTGCCATTGCCGCGTCTCCTTCGTCACACTCAGCTGCTATAATCCGGTTTCCATGTATGGTAATGGTTTGCTTGGGACCCGGAATCTTTAGCTGTAGGTATAAGTAACACGGCCTGGCCATGAACTTAGCGTAAGCCGGCCTTCCAAACAGCGCGTGATAAGGGCTGCGCAACTTTACCACCTCGAGCGTGAGCCACTCCACTCGGAAATTGTCCTTTGATTCTCCAAAAACGACCTCCAAAGTAATCTTTCCTTCAGGGCACGCCGAGTGACCCGGCACAATCCCGTGAAAAACTGTAGAACTTTTCTGTAGCTGGGACTCCTTGAGACCCATGCGTAAGAAAGTTTCCCAATATAAGATGTTGATGCTACTTCCGCCATCCATCAAGACCTTTTTCAGCTCATAACCATTAACCTGTGGCGCAACCACCAATGCTAGCACACCCGGATGCTCTATTGTTTCCGGGTGATCCCTTCTGGTCCATGTCACCTCTTGATCCGACCATCGCAAGTACCTCGGAACAGCTGAATTAACCGCGTTCACTGCTCGTTTAAGTATCTTTCTATCTTTGTTGGAAGTCTCTGTAGTATGCACGTGATATTGTCCCAACTGCTTGGGGTTAGCTTGGAAACCTCCAGCTCCTCCCTGGTTATTACAGGGATTACCACGTCCTGGGTTGCTTGCTGGGGGTGGGCTGTTGCCCGGGTTTCCACCTGGACCCGGTCCTCCTCCCCGGCCTGCACCTCGCATAGCCTTGTTTATTTCCTCGTTCTTCCATCTCTGTAAATCCACACGCTGATCCAATGAATGATTAGCCGGCCTACCGTTCCTGCTATGTCGCGGACACGGCATCCTCAAGGCCTCTAAGTTGTTAGCCGGCCTTGGTGGTCCCTGGTAATTTCCTCCATTAAAGTTTCCTCTGTTGAAATTTCCCTCTGCTCTGGGTCTTGAAAACCCGGCTTCTTTGCTAGCGACAAACTCGGAACCTCCCTCATACGGGCGCTTGTTCTGGTTGTTTCCATTATTTCCTCCATTGTTACCCGGCGCAGATCCATTGCCGGGTCTTCCGCTGTTGCTTGCGTTTGATTTTGCTTTCTTATCACCAGCATCCTCCTCTCTGGTATCTGTGGCGGCGTGCTTGTTGCACGCATCCATTAATTCTCCCATCGTAACCTCTGAAGCATTCCGACTAGATTTCATGTGTGTTAGCTTTTGCACTAAGGGTATATATTTGCATGTTTTTGCCATAGCTTGTAATGCATCCTTTGGCTGAATATCCATAGACGAGTGGAGTATTTCCATAACCCAGCGCACCCAACTGCGCGCCGACTCTCCCTTCATGAAACTTTCTCAAACATGAACCAGTATCATTTTCCATATCACATCCATATCACAACCATATCACAGCCTTATCACAGCGTGTCATGTTGTAATAACGGTTAGACATACAATGTTTACACTAGGATGCGCATTATTTGTAATACACGGGAAATAATTTGGTCCTTCTAGATTGGAGGATAGAGTTTGCTACCAAGACCATTATACATGACTTGCACCTTCCCTGAGATATGACCTCCTGAACTGTGATAACTTTCGAAGGAAAACACCGATTGAGATGAAACCAATTTTATTGGAAAGACCACTCTGAGAGCTACCCAACCTCCACAGGATATCTTGGAATGAGGAATATAGAAAATACCATGCATGGAGAGGTGTGGGACCTTTCTCAAACATGAACCAGTATCATTTTCCATATCACATCCATATCACAACCATATCACAACAATATCACAGCCTTATCACATCGCGTCATGTTGTAATAACTGTTAGACATACAGTGTTTACACTAGGGTGGGCATTATTTGTAATACACGGGAAAGAATTTGGTCATTCTAGATTGGAGGATAGAGTTTGCTACCAAGACCATTATACATGACTTGCACGTTCCCTGAGATATGACCTCCTGATTTGTGATAACTTTCGAAGGAAAACACCGATTGAGATGAAACCAATTTTATTGGAAAGACCACTCTGAGAGCTACCCAACCTCCACAGGATATCTTGGAATGAGGAATATAGAAAATACCATGCATGGAGAGGTGTGGGACCTTTCTCAAACATGAACCAGTATCATTTTCCATATCACAACCATATCACAACCATATCACAGCCTTATCACATCGCGTCATGTTGTAATAACTGTTAGACATACAGTGTTTACACTAGGGTGGGCATTATTTGTAATACACGGGAAAGAATTTGGTCATTCTAGATTGGAGGATAGAGTTTTCTACCAAGACCATTATACATGACTTGCACGTTCCCTGAGATATGACCTCCTGAACTGTGATAACTTTCGGAGGAAAACACCGATTGAGATGAAACCAATTTTATTGGAAAGATCACTCTCAGAGCTACCCAACCTCCACTGGATATCTTGGAATGAGGAATATAGAAAATACCATGCATGGATAGGTGTGGAACCTTTCTCAAACATGAACCAGTATCATTTTCCATATCACATCCATATCACAACCATATCACAACCATATCACAGCCTTATCACATCGCGTCATGTTGTAATAACTGTTAGACATACAGTGTTTACACTAGGGTGGGCATTATTTGTAATACACGGGAAAGAATTTGGTCATTCTAGATTGGAGGATAGAGTTTGCTACCAAGACCATTATACATGACTTGCACGTTCCCTAAGATATGACCTCCTGAACTGTGATCACTTTCGAAGGAAAACACCGATTGAGATGAAACCAATTTTATTGGAAAGATCACTCTGAGAGCTACCCAACCTCCACGGGATATCTTGGAATGAGGAATATAGAAAATACCATGCATGGAGAGGTGTGGAACCTTTCTCAAACATGAACCAGTATCATTTTCCATATCACATCCATATCACAACCATATCACAGCCTTATCAAAGCGCGTCATGTTGTAATAACTGTTAGACATACATTGTTTACACTAGGATGGGCATTATTTGTAATACACGGGAAATAATTCTGTCCTTCTAGATTGGAGGATAGAGTTTTCTACCAAGACCATTATACATGACTTGCACGTTCCCTGAGATATGACCTCCTAAACTGTGATAACTTTCGGAGGAAAACACCGATTGAGATGAAACCAATTTTATTCGAAAGATCACTCTTAGAGCTACCCAACCTCCACTGGATATCTTGGAATGAGGAATATAGAAAATACCATGCATGTAGAGGTGTGGAACCTTTCTCAAACATAAACCAGTATCATTTTCCATATCACATCCATATCACAACCATATCACAACAATATCACAGCCTTATCACAGCGCGTCATGTGTAATAACTGTTAGACATACATTGTTTACACTAGGATGGGCATTATTTGTAATACACGAGAAAGAATTCTCTCCTTCTAGATTGGAGGATAGAGTTTGCTACCAAGACCATTATACATGACTTGCACGTTCCCTGAGATATAACCTCCTGAACTGTGATAACTTTCGAAGTAAAACACTGATTGAGATGAAACCAATTTTATTGGAAAGATCACTCTGAGAGCTACCCAACCTCCACTGTATATATCTTGGAATGAGGAATATAGAAAATACCATGCATGGAGAGGTGTGGAAGCTTTCTCAAACATGAACCAGTATCATTTTCCATATCACATCCATATCACAACCATATCACAACCATATCACAGCCTTATCACATCGCATCATGTTGTAATAACTGTTAGACATACAATGTTTACACTAGGATGGGCATTATTTGTAATACACGGGAAAGAATTTTGTCCTTCTAGATTGGAGGATAGAGTTTGCTAACTAGAGCATTATACATGACCTGCACGTTCCCTGAGATATGACCTCCTGAACTGTGATAACTTTCGAAGGAAAACACCGATTGAGATGAAACCAATTTTATTGGAAAGACCACTCTGAGAGCTACCCAACCTCCACGGGATATCTTGGAATGAGGAATATAGAAAATACCATGCATGGAGAGGTGTGGAACTGTGACGCCCCGTGATCGGGCACTATGCAGATTTCAGCATTCCCGCCAAAATCCACATAATAACCGATTCCAGGTTGCCATGTCTGATAACATTACAACAGTTCACGAATAATCCACAACAACAACAGAAAAGATATATACAAGAAGACTCAAACGAGCCAAGGATACAACTGAAACAATACAAAGATCCAAATAACAGCGGAAGAAACAACATAGCGTCCGGCTACGGACAAGATACAAATTGGACTAAGAGTCCTGAAGATAACCGAGAGCGTCCAATCCCTGCCCAGGCCAAGCCGGAGGGATTCCCAAGCTAACGTCGTCAGACTTCAAACCTGTTGACTGCAATATTGAATATGCAGCCACGAAAGAGATTCGTGGGTCAGTACGGTTAAGTACTGGCAAGTGGATAAACCATACTCACAGATACCGGCGTAGCCAGTCATCACAAGATACAAATACTTTGGGATCAACGGAAAGGAAGGGATTATTGCAAATAAGCGGCAGCGGGCTGCACTAACTAACTACAGAGACTCGAAACAACTTCCGGCTAAAAGAGGGGGATGAGATAGCGTATCGTAACCAACTATAACTACTCACCAAACAAACCCATCCAATGTCACCCCCTACTAAGGAAGCAACCCAAGGATAACTCACACTGTTGGATTAAGGATGGATCACGTTATTGTGTCAATAAGACTATTACTAGTCAAAATTAGCATTAGTTAGGTGTAAGTTGTTCTGAGTACTTGTTAGCCAGTACTTTCACCAAGTCAACCATAACCGCGGAAAACACGGCTTCTCGAGAAGATTTAACCCTGCAGGGGTGCACCAATTTGGCCGTACACGTAAGAATAGCCCGCCAGACGGGGGATCAACCCACCAAGCGAGGTACTCAACACAACCCAACTCTGCTTCGCATCAAGCCCAAAGCACCACCTGCTGTGCGTGCGCGGCTAATCGAGCCCCCACGAAGAAAAGGGGGACCCTCATAGCACTGGAAGACCACGCCGCCCTAAATGCCGACTACAAAAGTTCCACCCTGGCCTCGGGTTCGCACCTGCATATGCATGCATCAAATGGAAAGCCCGAACTAAGTGTGGCGATTTGGACGAGATGCGAATCGAATCAAGTTGAGGGGGGCGCCCATACTCGCTTCCCACATGCGGTTAGTGCGCTCATCATGGATCAGTAGACAAGACCCTTTTCCTAATTAGGGTCGACACTAGCAGGCTTCAAAACCACGCCGGGCCTCCTGCCGGTGCCTTATCATCAAATTATTATTACCCAAAACATTAACATGTTGTTGATGGAATTGAAACCCAGCTATCAACTAAACAGGTGATAAGAAAGGAACAACAAGACTTGAGCGCAAACAAACCTAAGCATGCAACTACGACACGAGGGCCAACAGGGTAAACAAACAACAGTTAATAGGTAGTGGAAGGAAAAGGCTATATCATGGCTGCAAGGTAAACATATAATAGGATCGAGACACAAGCATCGTATCAACATGCTAGAATAAGAACAACGGAAAGAATCGGTAACAAGTGATGAAAGGCAGCCATTTGGCAGCAAGTGAGTATACTTGCCTGAGATCCAGCAAGTAGAGGTACATCCACAGCACTTGTCGTTGCTCACATCATCTCAACGTCCTATCCGGGAAGAAGCAATGAACCTCGAACAAACACCGGATGCAACAATTACTACTACGGCAAAAGATCCAGCATGATCCTATTTTATATGGATGGCATGGCAAGATGCAACAGGGGAAACAACTTAAGCAATTTAATCGGAACCGGAGTCCGGGGAAATAGGAATTGGTTCAAGTTGTTTAGCTAACTATCAAGTTAAATGTTGTTTAGCATGGAAAACAGTAAATAGGTGAGTTAAGCAATATTAAATGGAATAGGGCAACAATTGAATTAAATACCCCAACACATTCCATATTTATTTATTAGGTGAACATACATAACACTACTACAAATGCAACATGCAAGGTGCAAACATGAACATGGATGGCATGAACAGATTAAGTGCATTTTTCTGGTATGAAAACATATTTTATTTGTTGGATTTGGAATTAAAATGAGCAAGTTATCAAATTAGCAATTTTTAATGCATTAATTAAGAAATAGTTGTTTTCAGCAATTTAAATTATTCAAAACAGAAAACAAAGTTGATATTTGCAAGGTTTAGAGAATTTTGATTCTAAAACATATTTTATTTTTCAAATTTGGAGTTAAAATGACTTAGTTATGATTTATGCAATTAAATCAATTTAAATTGAGCCGGAAGCCCAACATCTAATTTAGGAGGTTCGAGTTATTTATCTACCCATCAATATTAAATGTTGTTTAACATGGCGAGATAATATAAAGATGAGCTATGCAATTTTAAATGGAACCGGAACAATATTTAATTATCCCAACTCATTCCATAATTAATTGTTAGGTGATATTATTATTACCCCGAAACCCACAAGATGCAATGCAAACATGATGCGATGACATTTTAAATATAGTTGATACGTTATAGAAAATAGGGCATAGGTATATGGGTTTGGGTTTGGGGTGCACACGTGTGGAGAGGATCTTGGTGTTCGACGCCGGAAAGAGGAGATCTTCGGGGCAACGCCGGTGCCTTCGGGACGTGGAGGAAGTAGACGAAGAAGAGGAAGTAGACGAAGTCGTTGTAGCAGGGGAAGTAGACATTCCGTTGTCGATGTATTCGAAGTCGAGGTCTTCGGGTCATAGAGGAAGTAGTCGACGTAGGCGTGGTAGTGGAAGTAGTCGACGTCGTTGTAGTAGTGGAAGTAGTCGACGTCGAGGAAGTAGTCGTAATTGCACCACCGCATCATCGTCTTCGGGGCGTCGAGGAGATAATTGTTCTCGTGTCGTCGTCGAAGTAGTCATTCACGTCTGGAGTCGAAATGGTTGTCGTAGTCGTGGCCGAACCGTAACAACATCGTCTTCGGGGTCGGAGGCGAACCTGACGGTCCCGGTCTTAGGGCGCGCACGAAGGCGGCCAACGCAAACGAACACGACGAAGATCTTGGCGCACTAGCGATGATGTACTTGTGGTAATCGCGGTAGTCGTTCAAGTGTCGGTGCGGACCCTTGCGAATATGTGTCCTCGAGCCATCGACGATCATGACGAGGAGGTACACTTCACGGTGGATCTTGGAGTGGTCTTGGTCATGGAGAACTTGGCACGACCAGCGGTCACGGGGCACGACCACGGACACCGGGTAGTCTTGCACGGCGTACCCGATGTAGCAGGACCTGCGGCACTCACGGCCGGGACAGAGCCAAGGCGCGGCTGCGAGCAGGTTGGCCGGGACGGATCCCAGGCGCTGCTAACAGCCTTGTGGTTGGAGGGCGACGGGGTCGGCGATGTCCGCCGCGGAGACGAGCTCCTGGCCGCCGGCGCCAGGGAGTCTGCTCCTCTTGCATGGGGAGGCTCTCCCCTCCGTGGTGGCCTGGCGGCATCGACGTGCCCGTCCACACAAGTAATTGCCCAGAACAGAGGTGTTCTACTGTCTATGTCGACGGCATCCATGTTCACCCGGACGTCCTCGACCAGGAACTCGCACACCTCCACCTTGTTGTTCCCGGCGGCGAGGTGCAACGCCCAGACGCCGCGGTCCCTGACGGCCTCCACCGTCTCCGCGAGGCGGCCGCGGCCAGCGTCGAGCTTCCTCGCCATCCGCTCGAGGAGGGCTAGGTTGCCGGTGGTCGCCGCGACGAGGAGCTGGCTCTGCGGCGTCCCGGGAGCATGGTCGAATTTGCGGCTAGGGCGCTCCATGGCAGCGAGCTTGTAGGGTCCGGCCGGGGATTTGAAGCGGCGAGCTGGGAGGGTTTGGTCGGAGCGGAGAGGGGCGCGGCCAGGTGGTCGCCGGCGGGTGGCAGGGAGTTGGCGGCGGCGGCCGGTGATGGTTGTATTCGTCCCCGGCCACGGCGGCTGAGACGGCATCAACTGGTACCGCCGGCGATGTGGTTCGCGCGGCAGAGATGGAGGGAGAGAGGAGGTCGCGATGCGTAGGGGGAGGGGCTTGGGCGTCGGGAGGATGGCGATGGGGAGGAGGACGACGAGCAAGCGAGGCAGAAAGGCGGCGCTGGAGGAAGGGGATCGCTCGATCCCCGTCCGTGTGGTGTGCGTGCGTGCGTGGTTCTGTGTCGTGTGTGTGCGTGTGTGGCGTGCGTGAGTTAGGTGTGTGTGCGTTTAGGGTTAGGTGGGCTTAGGGTTAGGTTTTGGGCTGGTTAGTTGGGCTGTTTTCTTTTAGAGTTTTTTTTTTACTAATTAAGAATAGAGTTTAGGCAACAAATTCAACTTAGATGTTTATGAAAATTTAGGTTTCGCAACAATTTAATATTTTATGAGTTTTAAATGAGAATGACATGATGCATGACGATGCAAAAGAAAACAAGCAAAAAAAAAACTAATTCGGGGAAAATCCCCGGGCGTTACAGACGACACCACTAACAAGGGATTGCGCCCTCGCAATCCACCTGCTAACCCGGGAGGGGAAAGAAGTTCAACTATCGATTCTTCATGCTTCCAGTTGATCTCCTCGACACCACTAACAAGAGATTCTTGCTCGGGCTGATGACGATGTTCTTCCACCAGGAATCTTCCGATGATCGAACCTATTAGGTTAAAAGGCTAAGAGAACGTCCACCCACGTAGGATCCTAACACTTTGAAAGACAGATAGGGAGAGAGACTCCAAAACAAATGAGATAGAAGGAGAAGTAGAATAGAGATAAGGAGAAAACAAGAATCCTATTGAGATGTTTCGAAAATAGTTTAGCAGAAATAGTTTTTGACACTCTAGAAACAACGACCGTTAGCGAGGTTAACCTACAGGCTTTGCGGACCCGTTGCTTCGATAACCATTCGTATCGAAACAATATCGGGAATCGGAAACCATGCTCTGATACCATTTGTGACGCCCCGTGATCGGGCACTATGCAGATTTCAGCATTCCCGCCAAAATCCACATAATAACTGATTCCAGGTTGCCACGTCTGATAACATTACAACAGTTCACGAATAATCCACAACAACAACAGAAAAGATATATACAAGAAGACTCAAACGAGCCAAGGATACAACTGAAACAATACAAAGATCCAAATAACAGCGGAAGAAACAACATAGCGTCCGGCTACGGACAAGATACAAATTGGACTAAGAGTCCTGAAGATAACCGAGAGCGTCCAATCCCTGCCCAGGCCAAGCCGGAGGGATTCCCAAGCTAACGTCGTCAGACTTCAAACCTGTTGACTGCAATATTGAATATGCAGCCACGAAAGAGATTCGTGGGTCAGTACGGTTAAGTACTGGCAAGTGGATAAACCATACTCACAGATACCGGCGTAGCCAGTCATCACAAGATACAAATACTTTGGGATCAACGGAAAGGAAGGGATTATTGCAAATAAGCGGCAGCGGGCTGCACTAACTAACTACAGAGACTCGAAACAACTTCCGGCTAAAAGAGGGGGATGAGATAGCTATCGTAACCAACTATAACTACTCACCAAACAAACCCATCCAATGTCACCCCCTACTAAGGAAGCAACCCAAGGATAACTCACACTGTTGGATTAAGGATGGATCACGTTATTGTGTCAATAAGACTATTACTAGTCAAAATTAGCATTAGTTAGGTGTAAGTTGTTCTGAGTACTTGTTAGCCAGTACTTTCACCAAGTCAACCATAACCGCGGAAAACACGGCTTCTCGAGAAGATTTAACCCTGCAGGGGTGCACCAATTTGGCCGTACACGTAAGAATAGCCCGCCAGACGGGGGATCAACCCACCAAGCGAGGTACTCAACACAACCCAACTCTGCTTCGCATCAAGCCCAAAGCACCACCTGTTGTGCGTGCGCGGCTAATCGAGCCCCCACGAAGAAAAGGGGGACCCTCATAGCACTGGAAGACCACGCCGCCCTAAATGCCGACTACAAAAGTTCCACCCTGGCCTCGGGTTCGCACCTGCATATGCATGCATCAAATGGAAAGCCCGAACTAAGTGTGGCGATTTGGACGAGATGCGAATCGAATCAAGTTGAGGGGGGCGCCCATACTCGCTTCCCACATGCGGTTAGTGCGCTCATCATGGATCAGTAGACAAGACCCTTTTCCTAATTAGGGTCGACACTAGCAGGCTTCAAAACCACGCCGGGCCTCCTGCCGGTGCCTTATCATCAAATTATTATTACCCAAAACATTAACATGTTGTTGATGGAATTGAAACCCAGCTATCAACTAAACAGGTGATAAGAAAGGAACAACAAGACTTGAGCGCAAACAAACCTAAGCATGCAACTACGACACGAGGGCCAACATGGTAAACAAACAACAGTTAATAGGTAGTGGAAGGAAAAGGCTATATCATGGCTGCAAGGTAAACATATAATAGGATCGAGACACAAGCATCGTATCAACAGGCTAGAATAAGAACAACGGAAAGAATCGGTAACAAGTGATGAAAGGCAGCCATTTGGCAGCAAGTGAGTATACTTGCCTGAGATCCAGCAAGTAGAGGTACATCCACAGCACTTGTCGTTGCTCACATCATCTCAACGTCCTATCCGGGAAGAAGCAATGAACCTCGAACAAACACCGGATGCAACAATTACTACTACGGCAAAAGATCCAGCATGATCCTATTTTATATGGATGGCATGGCAAGATGCAACAGGGGAAACAACTTAAGCAATTTAATCGGAACCGGAGTCCGGGGAAATAGGAATTGGTTCAAGTTGTTTAGCTAACTATCAAGTTAAATGTTGTTTAGCATGGAAAACAGTAAATAGGTGAGTTAAGCAATATTAAATGGAATAGGGCAACAATTGAATTAAATACCCCAACACATTCCATATTTATTTATTAGGTGAACATACATAACACTACTACAAATGCAACATGCAAGGTGCAAACATGAACATGGATGGCATGAACAGATTAAGTGCATTTTTCTGGTATGAAAACATATTTTATTTGTTGGATTTGGAATTAAAATGAGCAAGTTATCAAATTAGCAATTTTTAATGCATTAATTAAGAAATAGTTGTTTTCAGCAATTTAAATTATTCAAAACAGAAAACAAAGTTGATATTTGCAAGGTTTAGAGAATTTTGATTCTAAAACATATTTTATTTTTCAAATTTGGAGTTAAAATGAATTAGTTATGATTTATGCAATTAAATCAATTTAAATTGAGCCGGAAGCCCAACATCTAATTTAGGAGGTTCGAGTTATTTATCTACCCATCAAGATTAAATGTTGTTTAACATGGCGAGATAATATAAAGATGAGCTATGCAATTTTAAATGGAACCGGAACAATATTTAATTATCCCAACTCATTCCATAATTAATTGTTAGGTGATATTATTATTACCCCGAAACCCACAAGATGCAATGCAAACATGATGCGATGACATTTTAAATATAGTTGATACGTTATAGAAAATAGGGCATAGGTATAGGGGTTTGGGTTTGGGGTGCACACGTGTGGAGAGGATCTTGGTGTTCGACGCCGGAAAGAGGAGATCTTCGGGGCAACGCCGGTGCCTTCGGGACGTGGAGGAAGTAGACGAAGAAGAGGAAGTAGACGAAGTCGTCGTAGCAGGGGAAGTAGACATTCCGTTGTCGATGTATTCGAAGTCGAGGTCTTCGGGTCATAGAGGAAGTAGTCGACGTAGGCGTGGTAGTGGAAGTAGTCGACGTCGTTGTAGTAGTGGAAGTAGTCGACGTCGAGGAAGTAGTCGTAATTGCACCACCGCATCATCGTCTTCGGGGCGTCGAGGAGATAATTGTTCTCGTGTCGTCGTCGAAGTAGTCATTCACGTATGGAGTCGAAATGGTTGTCGTAGTCGTGGCCGAACCATAACAACATCGTCTTCAGGGTCGGAGGCGAACCTGACGGTCCCGGTCTTAGGGCGTGCACGAAGGCGGCCAACGCAAACGAACACGACGAAGATCTTGGCGCACTAGCGATGATGTACTTGTGGTAATCGCGGTAGTCGTTCAAGTGTCGGTGCGGACCCTTGCGAATATGTGTCCTCGAGCCATCGACGATCATGACGAGGAGGTACACTTCACGGTGGATCTTGGAGTGGTCTTGGTCATGGAGAACTTGGCACGACCAGCGGTCACGGGGCACGACCACGGACACCGGGTAGTCTTGCACGGCGTACCCGATGTAGCAGGACCTGCGGCACTCACGGCCGGGACAGAGCCAAGGCGCGGCTGCGAGCAGGTTGGCCGGGACGGATCCCAGGCGCTGCTAACAGCCTTGTGGTTGGAGGGCGACGGGGTCGGCGATGTCCGCCGCGGAGACGAGCTCCTGGCCGCCGGCGCCAGGGAGTCTGCTCCTCTTGCATGGGGAGGCTCTCCCCTCCGTGGTGGCCTGGCGGCATCGACCTGCCCGTCCACACAAGTAATTGCCCAGAACAGAGGTGTTCTACTGTCTATGTCGACGGCATCCATGTTCACCCGGACGTCCTCGACCAGGAACTCGCACACCTCCACCTTGTTGTTCCCGGCGGCGAGGTGCAACGCCCAGACGCCGCGGTCCCTGACGGCCTCCACCGTCTCCGCGAGGCGGCCGCGGCCAGCGTCGAGCTTCCTCGCCATCCGCTCGAGGAGGGCTAGGTTGCCGGTGGTCGCCGCGACGAGGAGCTGGCTCTGCGGCGTCCCGGGAGCGTGGTCGAATTTGCGGCTAGGGCGCTCCATGGCAGCGAGCTTGTAGGGTCCGGCCGGGGATTTGAAGCGGCGAGCTGGGAGGGTTTGGTCGGAGCGGAGAGGGGCGCGGCCAGGTGGTCGCCGGCGGGTGGCAGGGAGTTGGCGGCGGCGGCCGGTGATGGTTGTATTCGTCCCCGGCCACGGCGGCTGAGACGGCATCAACTGGTACCGCCGGCGATGTGGTTCGCGCGGCAGAGATGGAGGGAGAGAGGAGGTCGCGATGCGTAGGGGGAGGGGCTTGGGCGTCGGGAGGATGGCGATGGGGAGGAGGACGACGAGCAAGCGAGGCAGAAAGGCGGCGCTGGAGGAAGGGGATCGCTCGATCCCCGTCCGTGTGGTGTGCGTGCGTGCGTGGTTCTGTGTCGTGTGTGTGCGTGTGTGGCGTGCGTGAGTTAGGTGTGTGTGCGTTTAGGGTTAGGTGGGCTTAGGGTTAGGTTTTGGGCTGGTTAGTTGGGCTGTTTTCTTTTAGAGTTTTTTTTTTTACTAATTAAGAATAGAGTTTAGGCAACAAATTCAACTTAGATGTTTATGAAAATTTAGGTTTCGCAACAATTTAATATTTTATGAGTTTTAAATGAGAATGACATGATGCATGACGATGCAAAAGAAAACAAGCAAAAAAAAAACTAATTCGGGGAAAATCCCCGGGCGTTACAGACGACACCACTAACAAGGGATTGCGCCCTCGCAATCCACCTGCTAACCCGGGAGGGGAAAGAAGTTCAACTATCGATTCTTCATGCTTCCAGTTGATCTCCTCGACACCACTAACAAGAGATTCTTGCTCGGGCTGATGACGATGTTCTTCCACCAGGAATCTTCCGATGATCGAACCTATTAGGTTAAAAGGCTAAGAGAACGTCCACCCACGTAGGATCCTAACACTTTGAAAGACAGATAGGGAGAGAGACTCCAAAACAAATGAGATAGAAGGAGAAGTAGAATAGAGATAAGGAGAAAACAAGAATCCTATTGAGATGTTTCGAAAATAGTTTAGCAGAAATAGTTTTTGACACTCTAGAAACAACGACCGTTAGCGAGGTTAACCTACAGGCTTTGCGGACCCGTTGCTTCGATAACCATTCGTATCGAAACAATATCGGGAATCGGAAACCATGCTCTGATACCATTTGTGACGCCCCGTGATCGGGCACTATGCAGATTTCAGCATTCCCGCCAAAATCCACATAATAACTGATTCCAGGTTGCCACGTCTGATAACATTACAACAGTTCACGAATAATCCACAACAACAACAGAAAAGATATATACAAGAAGACTCAAACGAGCCAAGGATACAACTGAAACAATACAAAGATCCAAATAACAGCGGAAGAAACAACATAGCGTCCGGCTACGGACAAGATACAAATTGGACTAAGAGTCCTGAAGATAACCGAGAGCGTCCAATCCCTGCCCAGGCCAAGCCGGAGGGATTCCCAAGCTAACGTCGTCAGACTTCAAACCTGTTGACTGCAATATTGAATATGCAGCCACGAAAGAGATTCGTGGGTCAGTACGGTTAAGTACTGGCAAGTGGATAAACCATACTCACAGATACCGGCGTAGCCAGTCATCACAAGATACAAATACTTTGGGATCAACGGAAAGGAAGGGATTATTGCAAATAAGCGGCAGCGGGCTGCACTAACTAACTACAGAGACTCGAAACAACTTCCGGCTAAAAGAGGGGGATGAGATAGCTATCGTAACCAACTATAACTACTCACCAAACAAACCCATCCAATGTCACCCCCTACTAAGGAAGCAACCCAAGGATAACTCACACTGTTGGATTAAGGATGGATCACGTTATTGTGTCAATAAGACTATTACTAGTCAAAATTAGCATTAGTTAGGTGTAAGTTGTTCTGAGTACTTGTTAGCCAGTACTTTCACCAAGTCAACCATAACCGCGGAAAACACGGCTTCTCGAGAAGATTTAACCCTGCAGGGGTGCACCAATTTGGCCGTACACGTAAGAATAGCCCGCCAGACGGGGGATCAACCCACCAAGCGAGGTACTCAACACAACCCAACTCTGCTTCGCATCAAGCCCAAAGCACCACCTGTTGTGCGTGCGCGGCTAATCGAGCCCCCACGAAGAAAAGGGGGACCCTCATAGCACTGGAAGACCACGCCGCCCTAAATGCCGACTACAAAAGTTCCACCCTGGCCTCGGGTTCGCACCTGCATATGCATGCATCAAATGGAAAGCCCGAACTAAGTGTGGCGATTTGGACGAGATGCGAATCGAATCAAGTTGAGGGGGGCGCCCATACTCGCTTCCCACATGCGGTTAGTGCGCTCATCATGGATCAGTAGACAAGACCCTTTTCCTAATTAGGGTCGACACTAGCAGGCTTCAAAACCACGCCGGGCCTCCTGCCGGTGCCTTATCATCAAATTATTATTACCCAAAACATTAACATGTTGTTGATGGAATTGAAACCCAGCTATCAACTAAACAGGTGATAAGAAAGGAACAAAAAGACTTGAGCGCAAACAAACCTAAGCATGCAACTACGACACGAGGGCCAACAGGGTAAACAAACAACAGTTAATAGGTAGTGGAAGGAAAAGGCTATATCATGGCTGCAAGGTAAACATATAATAGGATCGAGACACAAGCATCGTATCAACAGGCTAGAATAAGAACAACGGAAAGAATCGGTAACAAGTGATGAAAGGCAGCCATTTGGCAGCAAGTGAGTATACTTGCCTGAGATCCAGCAAGTAGAGGTACATCCACAGCACTTGTCGTTGCTCACATCATCTCAACGTCCTATCCGGGAAGAAGCAATGAACCTCGAACAAACACCGGATGCAACAATTACTACTACGGCAAAAGATCCAGCATGATCCTATTTTATATGGATGGCATGGCAAGATGCAACAGGGGAAACAACTTAAGCAATTTAATCGGAACCGGAGTCCGGGGAAATAGGAATTGGTTCAAGTTGTTTAGCTAACTATCAAGTTAAATGTTGTTTAGCATGGAAAACAGTAAATAGGTGAGTTAAGCAATATTAAATGGAATAGGGCAACAATTGAATTAAATACCCCAACACATTCCATATTTATTTATTAGGTGAACATACATAACACTACTACAAATGCAACATGCAAGGTGCAAACATGAACATGGATGGCATGAACAGATTAAGTGCATTTTTCTGGTATGAAAACATATTTTATTTGTTGGATTTGGAATTAAAATGAGCAAGTTATCAAATTAGCAATTTTTAATGCATTAATTAAGAAATAGTTGTTTTCAGCAATTTAAATTATTCAAAACAGAAAACAAAGTTGATATTTGCAAGGTTTAGAGAATTTTGATTCTAAAACATATTTTATTTTTCAAATTTGGAGTTAAAATGAATTAGTTATGATTTATGCAATTAAATCAATTTAAATTGAGCCGGAAGCCCAACATCTAATTTAGGAGGTTCGAGTTATTTATCTACCCATCAAGATTAAATGTTGTTTAACATGGCGAGATAATATAAAGATGAGCTATGCAATTTTAAATGGAACCGGAACAATATTTAATTATCCCAACTCATTCCATAATTAATTGTTAGGTGATATTATTATTACCCCGAAACCCACAAGATGCAATGCAAACATGATGCGATGACATTTTAAATATAGTTGATACGTTATAGAAAATAGGGCATAGGTATAGGGGTTTGGGTTTGGGGTGCACACGTGTGGAGAGGATCTTGGTGTTCGACGCCGGAAAGAGGAGATCTTCGGGGCAACGCCGGTGCCTTCGGGACGTGGAGGAAGTAGACGAAGAAGAGGAAGTAGACGAAGTCGTCGTAGCAGGGGAAGTAGACATTCCGTTGTCGATGTATTCGAAGTCGAGGTCTTCGGGTCATAGAGGAAGTAGTCGACGTAGGCGTGGTAGTGGAAGTAGTCGACGTCGTTGTAGTAGTGGAAGTAGTCGACGTCGAGGAAGTAGTCGTAATTGCACCACCGCATCATCGTCTTCGGGGCGTCGAGGAGATAATTGTTCTCGTGTCGTCGTCGAAGTAGTCATTCACGTATGGAGTCGAAATGGTTGTCGTAGTCGTGGCCGAACCATAACAACATCGTCTTCAGGGTCGGAGGCGAACCTGACGGTCCCGGTCTTAGGGCGTGCACGAAGGCGGCCAACGCAAACGAACACGACGAAGATCTTGGCGCACTAGCGATGATGTACTTGTGGTAATCGCGGTAGTCGTTCAAGTGTCGGTGCGGACCCTTGCGAATATGTGTCCTCGAGCCATCGACGATCATGACGAGGAGGTACACTTCACGGTGGATCTTGGAGTGGTCTTGGTCATGGAGAACTTGGCACGACCAGCGGTCACGGGGCACGACCACGGACACCGGGTAGTCTTGCACGGCGTACCCGATGTAGCAGGACCTGCGGCACTCACGGCCGGGACAGAGCCAAGGCGCGGCTGCGAGCAGGTTGGCCGGGACGGATCCCAGGCGCTGCTAACAGCCTTGTGGTTGGAGGGCGACGGGGTCGGCGATGTCCGCCGCGGAGACGAGCTCCTGGCCGCCGGCGCCAGGGAGTCTGCTCCTCTTGCATGGGGAGGCTCTCCCCTCCGTGGTGGCCTGGCGGCATCGACCTGCCCGTCCACACAAGTAATTGCCCAGAACAGAGGTGTTCTACTGTCTATGTCGACGGCATCCATGTTCACCCGGACGTCCTCGACCAGGAACTCGCACACCTCCACCTTGTTGTTCCCGGCGGCGAGGTGCAACGCCCAGACGCCGCGGTCCCTGACGGCCTCCACCGTCTCCGCGAGGCGGCCGCGGCCAGCGTCGAGCTTCCTCGCCATCCGCTCGAGGAGGGCTAGGTTGCCGGTGGTCGCCGCGACGAGGAGCTGGCTCTGCGGCGTCCCGGGAGCGTGGTCGAATTTGCGGCTAGGGCGCTCCATGGCAGCGAGCTTGTAGGGTCCGGCCGGGGATTTGAAGCGGCGAGCTGGGAGGGTTTGGTCGGAGCGGAGAGGGGCGCGGCCAGGTGGTCGCCGGCGGGTGGCAGGGAGTTGGCGGCGGCGGCCGGTGATGGTTGTATTCGTCCCCGGCCACGGCGGCTGAGACGGCATCAACTGGTACCGCCGGCGATGTGGTTCGCGCGGCAGAGATGGAGGGAGAGAGGAGGTCGCGATGCGTAGGGGGAGGGGCTTGGGCGTCGGGAGGATGGCGATGGGGAGGAGGACGACGAGCAAGCGAGGCAGAAAGGCGGCGCTGGAGGAAGGGGATCGCTCGATCCCCGTCCGTGTGGTGTGCGTGCGTGCGTGGTTCTGTGTCGTGTGTGTGCGTGTGTGGCGTGCGTGAGTTAGGTGTGTGTGCGTTTAGGGTTAGGTGGGCTTAGGGTTAGGTTTTGGGCTGGTTAGTTGGGCTGTTTTCTTTTAGAGTTTTTTTTTTACTAATTAAGAATAGAGTTTAGGCAACAAATTCAACTTAGATGTTTATGAAAATTTAGGTTTCGCAACAATTTAATATTTTATGAGTTTTAAATGAGAATGACATGATGCATGACGATGCAAAAGAAAACAAGCAAAAAAAAAAACTAATTCGGGGAAAATCCCCGGGCGTTACAGGAACCTTTCTCAAACATGAACCAGTATCATTTGCCATATCACATCCATATCACAACCATATCACAGCCTTATCAAAGCGCGTCATGTTGTAATAACTGTTAGACATACATTGTTTACACTAGGATGGGCATTATTTGTAATACACGGGAAATAATTCTGTCCTTCTAGATTGGAGGATAGAGTTTTCTACCAAGACCATTATACATGACTTGCACGTTCCCTGAGATATGACCTCCTGAACTGTGATAACTTTCGGAGGAAAACACCGATTGAGATGAAACCAATTTTATTGGAAAGATCACTCTCAGAGCTACCCAACCTCCACTGGATATCTTGGAATGAGGAATATAGAAAATACCATGCATGGAGAGGTGTGGAACCTTTCTCAAACATGAACCGGTATCATTTTCCATATCACATCCATATCACAACCATATCACAACCATATCACAGCCTTATCACATCGCGTCATGTTGTAATAACTGTTAGACATACAGTGTTTACACTAGGGTGGGCATTATTTGTAATACACGGGAAATAATTTGGTCCTTCTAGATTGGAGGATAGAGTTTGATACCAAGACCATTATACATGACTTGCACGTTCCCTAAAATATGACCTCCTGAACTGTGATAACTTTCGAAGGAAAACACCGATTGAGATGAAACCAATTTTATTGAAAGATCACTCTGAGAGCTACCCAACCTCCACGGGATATCTTGGAATGAGGAATATAGAAAATACCATGCATGGAGAGGTGTGGAACCTTTCTCAAACATGAACCAGTATCATTTTCCATGTCACATCCATATCACAACCATATCACAGCCTTATCAAAGCGCGTCATGTTGTAATAACTGTTAGACATACATTGTTTACACTAGGATGGGCATTATTTGTAATACACGGGAAATAATTCTGTCCTTCTAGATTGGAGGATAGAGTTTTCTACCAAGACCATTATACATGACTTGCACGTTCCCTGAGATATGACCTCCTGAACTGTTATAACTTTCGAAGGAAAACACCGATTGAGATGAAACCAATTTTATTGGAAAGATCACTCTGAGAGATACCCAACCTCCACGGGATATCTTGGAATGAGGAATATTGAAAATACCATGCATGGAGAGGTGTGGAACCTTTCTCAAACATGAACCAGTATCATTTTCCATATCACATCCATATCACAACCATATCACAGCCTTATCAAAGCGCGTAATGTTGTAATAACTATTAGACATACATTGTTTACACTAGGATGGGCATTATTTGTAATACACGGGAAATAATTCTGTCCTTCTAGATTGGAGGATAGAGTTTTCTACCAAGACCATTATACATGACTTGCACGTTCCCTAAGATATGACCTCCTGAACTGTTATAACTTTCGAAGGAAAACACCGATTGAGATGAAACCAATTTTATTGGAAAGATCACTCTGAGAGCTACCCAACGTCCACTGTATATATCTTGGAATGAGGAATACAGAAAATACCATGCATGGAGAGGTGTGGAAGCTTTCTCAAACATGAACCAGTATCATTTTCCATATCACATCCATATCACAACCATATCACAACAATATCACAGCCTTATCACAACGCGTCATGTGTAATAACTGTTAGACATACATTGTTTACACTAGGATGGGCATTATTTGTAATACACGAGAAAGAATTCTCTCCTTCTAGATTGGAGGATAGAGTTTGCTACCAAGACCATTATACATGACTTGCACGTTCCCTGAGATATAACCTCCTGAACTGTGATAACTTTCGAAGTAAAACACTGATTGAGATGAAACCAATTTTATTGGAAAGATCACTCTGAGAGCTACCCAACCTCCACTGTATATATCTTGGAATGAGGAATATAGAAAATACCATGCATGGAGAGGTGTGGAAGCTTTCTCAAACATGAACCAGTATCATTTTCCATATCACATCCATATCACAACCATATCACAACCATATCACAGCGTTATCACATCGCATCATGTTGTAATAACTGTTAGACATACAATGTTTACAGTAGGATGGTCATTATTTGTAATACACGGGAAAGAATTTTGTCCTTCTAGATTGGAGGATAGAGTTTGCTAACTAGAGCATTATACATGACCTGCACGTTCCCTGAGATATGACCTCCTGAACTGTGATAACTTTCGAAGGAAAACACCGATTTAGATGAAACCAATTTTATTGGAAAGACCACTCTGAGAGCTACCCAACCTCCACGGGATATCTTGGAATGAGGAATATAGAATATACCATGCATGGAGAGGTGTGGAACCTTTCTCAAACATGAACCAGTATCATTTTCCATATCACATCCATATCACAACCATATCATAGCCTTATCAAAGGGCGTCATGTTGTAATAACTGTTAGACATACATTGTTTACACTAGGATGGGCATAATTTGTAATACACGGGAAATAATTCTGTCCTTCTAGATTGGAGGATAGAGTTTTCTACCAAGACCATTATACATGACTTGCACGTTCCCTGAGATATGACCTCCTGAACTGTGATAACTTTCAGAGGAAAACACCGATTGAGATGAAACCAATTTTATTGGAAAGATCACTCTCAGAGCTACCCAACCTCCACTGGATATCTTGGAATGAGGAATATAGAAAATACCATGCATGGAGAGGTGTGGAACCTTTCTCAAACATGAACCAGTATCATTTTCCATATCACATCCATATCACAACCATATCACAACCATATCACAGCCTTATCACATCGCGTCATGTTGTAATAACTGTTAGACATACAGTGTTTACACTAGGGTGGGCATAATTTGTAATACACGGGAAAGAATTTGGTCCTTCTAGATTGGAGGATAGAGTTTGCTACCAAGACCATTATACATGACTTGCACGTTCCCTAAGATATGACCTCCTGAACTGTGATAACTTTCGAAGGAAAACACCGATTGAGATGAAACCAATTTTATTGGAAAGATCACTCTGAGAGCTACCCAACCTCCACGGGATATCTTGGAATGAGGAATATAGAAAATACCATGCATGGAGAGTTGTGGAACCTTTCTCAAACATGAACCAGTATCATTTTCCATATCACATCCATATCACAACCATATCACAGCCTTATCAAAGCGCGTCATGTTGTAATAACTGTTAGACATACATTGTTTACACTAGGATGGGCATTATTTGTAATACACGGGAAATAATTCTGTCCTTCTAGATTGGAGGATAGAGTTTTCTACCAAGACCATTATACATGACTTGCACGTTCCCTGAGATATGACCTCCTGAACTGTTATAACTTTCGAAGGAAAACACCGATTGAGATGAAACCAATTTTATTGGAAAGATCACTCTGAGAGCTACCCAACATCCACGGGATATCTTGGAATGAGGAATATTGAAAATACCATGCATGGAGAGGTGTGGAACCTTTCTCAAACATGAACCAGTATCATTTTCCATATCACATCCATATCACAACCATATCACAGCCTTATCAAAGCGCGTCATGTTGTAATAACTGTTAGACATACATTGTTTACACTAGGATAGGCATTATTTGTAATACACGGGAAATAATTCTGTCCTTCTAGATTGGAGGATAGAGTTTTCTACCAAGACCATTATACATGACTTGCACGTTCCCTGAGATATGACCTCCTGAACTGTTATAACTTTCAAAGGAAAACACCGATTGAGATGAAACCAATTTTATTGGAAAGATCACTCTGAGAGCTACCCAACCTCCACTGTATATATCTTGGAATGAGGAATATAGAAAATACCATGCATGTAGAGGTGTGGAACCTTTCTCAAACATGAACCAGTATCATTTTCCATATCACATCCATATCACAACCATATCACAACAATATCACAGCCTTATCACAGCGCGTCATGTGTAATAACTGTTAGACATACATTGTTTACACTAGGATGGGCATTATTTGTAATACACGAGAAAGAATTCTCTCCTTCTAGATTGGAGGATAGAGTTTGCTACCAAGACCATTATACATGACTTGCACGTTCCCTGAGATATAACCTCCTGAACTGTGATAACTTTCGAAGTAAAACACTGATTGAGATGAAACCAATTTTATTGGAAAGATCACTCTGAGAGCTACCCAACCTCCACTGTATATATCTTGGAATGAGGAATATAGAAAATACCATGCATGGAGAGGTGTGGAAGCTTTCTCAAACATGAACCAGTATCATTTTCCATATCACATCCATATCACAACCATATCACAACCATATCACAGCGTTATCACATCGCATCATGTTGTAATAACTGTTAGACATACACTGTTTACACTAGGATGGTCATTATTTGTAATACACGGGAAAGAATTTTGTCCTTCTAGATTGGAGGATAGAGTTTGCTAACTAGAGCATTATACATGACCTGCACGTTCCCTGAGATATGACCTCCTGAACTGTGATAACTTTCGAAGGAAAACACCGATTTAGATGAAACCAATTTTATTGGAAAGACCACTCTGAGAGCTACCCAACCTCCACGGGATATCTTGGAATGAGGAATATAGAATATACCATGCATGGAGAGGTGTGGAACCTTTCTCAAACATGAACCAGTATCATTTTCCATATCACATCCATATCACAACCATATCATAGCCTTATCAAAGCGCGTCATGTTGTAATAACTGTTAGACATACATTGTTTACACTAGGATGGGCATTATTTGTAATACACGGGAAATAATTCTGTCCTTCTAGATTGGAGGATAGAGTTTTCTACCAAGACCATTATACATGACTTGCACGTTCCCTGAGATATGACCTCCTGAACTGTGATAACTTTCGGAGGAAAACACCGATTGAGATGAAACCAATTTTATTGGAAAGATCACTCTGAGAGCTACCCAACCTCCACTGGATATCTTGGAATGAGGAATATAGAAAATACCATGCATGGAGAGGTGTGGAACCTTTCTCAAACATGAACCAGTATCATTTTCCATATCACATCCATATCACAACCATATCACAACCATATCACAGCCTTATCACATCGCGTCATGTTGTAATAACTGTTAGACATACAGTGTTTACACTAGGGTGGGCATTATTTGTAATACACGGAAAAGAATTTGGTCCTTCTAGATTGGAGGATAGAGTTTGCTACCAAGACCATTATACATGACCTGCACGTTCCCTAAGATATGACCTCCTGAACTGTGATAACTTTCGAAGGAAAACACCGATTGAGATGAAACCAATTTTATTGGAAAGATCACTCTGAGAGCTACCCAACCTCCACGGGATATCTTGGATTGAGGAATATAGAAAATACCATGCATGGAGAGGTGTGGAACCTTTCTCAAACATGAACCAGTATCATTTTCCATATCACATCCATCTCACAACCATATCACAGCCTTATCAAAGCGCGTCATGTTGTAATAACTGTTAGACATACATTGTTTACACTAGGATGGGCCTTATTTGTAATACACGGGAAATAATTCTGTCCTTCTAGATTGGAGGATAGAGTTTTCTACCAAGACCATTATACATGACTTGCACGTTCCCTGAGATATGACCTCCTGAACTGTTATAACTTTCGAAGGAAAACACCGATTGAGATGAAACCAATTTTATTGGAAAGATCACTCTGAGAGCTACCCAACCTCCACTGTATATATCTTGGAATGAGGAATATAGAAAATACCATGCATCTAGAGGTGTGGAACCTTTCTCAAACATGAACCAGTATCATTTTCCATATCACATCCATATCACAACCATATCACAACAATATCACAGCCTTATCACAGCGCGTCATGTGTAATAACTGTTAGACATACATTGTTTACACTAGGATGGGCATTATTTGTAATACACGAGAAAAAATTCTCTCCTTCTAGATTGGAGGATAGAGTTTGCTACCAAGACCATTATACATGACTTGCACGTTCCCTGAGATATAACCTCCTGAACTGTGATAACTTTCGAAGTAAAACACTGATTGAGATGAACCAATTTTATTGGAAAGATCACTCTGAGAGCTACCCAACCTCCACTGTATATATCTTGGAATGAGGAATATAGAAAATACCATGCATGGAGAGGTGTGGAAGCTTTCTCAAACATGAACCAGTATCATTTTCCATATCACATCCATATCACAACCATATCACAACCATATCACAGCGTTATCACATCGCATCATGTTGTAATAACTGTTAGACATACAATGTTTACACTAGGATGGTCATTATTTGTAATACACGGGAAAGAATTTTGTCCTTCTAGATTGGAGGATAGAGTTTGCTAACTAGAGCATTATACATGACCTGCACGTTCCCTGAGATATGACCTCCTGAACTGTGATAACTTTTGAAGGAAAACACCAATTTAGATGAAACCAATTTTATTGGAAAGACCACTCTAAGAGCTACCCAACCTCCACGGGATATCTTGGAATGAGGAATATAGAATATACCATGCATGGAGAGGTGTGGAACCTTTCTCAAACATGAACCAGTATCATTTTCCATATCACATCCATATCACAACCATATCACAGCCTTATCAAAGCGCGTCATGTTGTAATAACTGTTAGACATACATTGTTTACACTAGGATGGGCATTATTTGTAATACACGGGAAATAATTCTGTCCTTCTAGATTGGAGGATAGAGTTTTCTACCAAGACCATTATACATGACTTGCACGTTCCCTGAGATATGACCTCCTGAACTGTTATAACTTTCGAAGGAAAACACCGATTGAGATGAAACCAATTTTATTGGAAAGATCACTCTGAGAGCTACCCAACCTCCACTGTATATATCTTGGAATGAGGAATATAGAAAATACCATGCATGTAGAGGTGTGGAACCTTTCTCAAACATGAACCAGTATCATTTTCCATATCACATCCATATCACAACCATATCACAACAATATCACACCCTTATCACAGCGCGTCATGTGTAATAACTGTTAGACATACATTGTTTACACTAGGATGGGCATTATTTGTAATACACGAGAAAGAATTCTCTCCTTCTAGATTGGAGGATAGAGTTTGCTACCAAGACCATTATACATGACTTGCACGTTCCCTGAGATATAACCTCCTGAACTGTGATAACTTTCGAAGTAAAACACTGATTGAGATGAAACCAATTTTATTGGAAAGATCACTCTGAGAGCTACCCAACCTCCACTGTATATATCTTGGAATGAGGAATATAGAAAATACCATGCATGGAGAGGTGTGGAAGCTTTCTCAAACATGAACCAGTATCATTTTCCATATCACATCCATATCACAACCATATCACAACCATATCACCGCGTTATCACATCGCATCATGTTGTAATAACTGTTAGACATACAATGTTTACACTAGGATGGTCATTATTTGTAATACACGGGAAAGAATTTTGTCCTTCTAGATTGGAGGATAGAGTTTGCTAACTAGAGCATTATACATGACCTGCACGTTCCCTGAGATATGACCTCCTGAACTGTGATAACTTTTGAAGGAAAACACCAATTTAGATGAAACCAATTTTATTGGAAAGACCACTCTAAGAGCTACCCAACCTCCACGGGATATCTTGGAATGAGGAATATAGAATATACCATGCATGGAGAGGTGTGGAACCTTTCTCAAACATGAACCAGTATCATTTTCCATATCACATCCATATCACAACCATATCACAGCCTTATCAAAGCGCGTCATGTTGTAATAACTGTTAGACATACATTGTTTACACTAGGATGGGCATTATTTGTAATACACGGGAAATAATTCTGTCCTTCTAGATTGGAGGATAGAGTTTTCTACCAAGACCATTATACATGACTTGCACGTTCCCTGAGATATGACCTCCTGAACTGTTATAACTTTCGAAGGAAAACACCGATTGAGATGAAACCAATTTTATTGGAAAGATCACTCTGAGAGCTACCCAACCTCCACTGTATATATCTTGGAATGAGGAATATAGAAAATACCATGCATGTAGAGGTGTGGAACCTTTCTCAAACATGAACCAGTATCATTTTCCATATCACATCCATATCACAACCATATCACAACAATATCACACCCTTATCACAGCGCGTCATGTGTAATAACTGTTAGACATACATTGTTTACACTAGGATGGGCATTATTTGTAATACACGAGAAAGAATTCTCTCCTTCTAGATTGGAGGATAGAGTTTGCTACCAAGACCATTATACATGACTTGCACGTTCCCTGAGATATAACCTCCTGAACTGTGATAACTTTCGAAGTAAAACACTGATTGAGATGAAACCAATTTTATTGGAAAGATCACTCTGAGAGCTACCCAACCTCCACTGTATATATCTTGGAATGAGGAATATAGAAAATACCATGCATGGAGAGGTGTGGAAGCTTTCTCAAACATGAACCAGTATCATTTTCCATATCACATCCATATCACAACCATATCACAACCATATCACCGCGTTATCACATCGCATCATGTTGTAATAACTGTTAGACATACAATGTTTACACTAGGATGGTCATTATTTGTAATACACGGGAAAGAATTTTGTCCTTCTAGATTGGAGGATAGAGTTTGCTAACTAGAGCATTATACATGACCTGCACGTTCCCTGAGATATGACCTCCTGAACTGTGATAACTTTTGAAGGAAAACACCAATTTAGATGAAACCAATTTTATTGGAAAGACCACTCTAAGAGCTACCCAACCTCCACGGGATATCTTGGAATGAGGAATATAGAATATACCATGCATGGAGAGGTGTGGAACCTTTCTCAAACATGAACCAGTATCATTTTCCATATCACATCCATATCACAACCATATCACAGCCTTATCAAAGCGCGTCATGTTGTAATAACTGTTAGACATACATTGTTTACACTAGGATGGGCATTATTTGTAATACACGGGAAATAATTCTGTCCTTCTAGATTGGAGGATAGAGTTTTCTACCAAGACCATTATACATGACTTGCACGTTCCCTGAGATATGACCTCCTGAACTGTTATAACTTTCGAAGGAAAACACCGATTGAGATGAAACCAATTTTATTGGAAAGATCACTCTGAGAGCTACCCAACCTCCACTGTATATATCTTGGAATGAGGAATATAGAAAATACCATGCATGTAGAGGTGTGGAACCTTTCTCAAACATGAACCAGTATCATTTTCCATATCACATCCATATCACAACCATATCACAACAATATCACACCCTTATCACAGCGCGTCATGTGTAATAACTGTTAGACATACATTGTTTACACTAGGATGGGCATTATTTGTAATACACGAGAAAGAATTCTCTCCTTCTAGATTGGAGGATAGAGTTTGCTACCAAGACCATTATACATGACTTGCACGTTCCCTGAGATATAACCTCCTGAACTGTGATAACTTTCGAAGTAAAACACTGATTGAGATGAAACCAATTTTATTGGAAAGATCACTCTGAGAGCTACCCAACCTCCACTGTATATATCTTGGAATGAGGAATATAGAAAATACCATGCATGGAGAGGTGTGGAAGCTTTCTCAAACATGAACCAGTATCATTTTCCATATCACATCCATATCACAACCATATCACAACCATATCACCGCGTTATCACATCGCATCATGTTGTAATAACTGTTAGACATACAATGTTTACACTAGGATGGTCATTATTTGTAATACACGGGAAAGAATTTTGTCCTTCTAGATTGGAGGATAGAGTTTGCTAACTAGAGCATTATACATGACCTGCACGTTCCCTGAGATATGACCTCCTGAACTGTGATAACTTTCGAAGGAAAACACCAATTTAGATGAAACCAATTTTATTGGAAAGACCACTCTGAGAGCTACCCAACCTCCACGGGATATCTTGGAATGAGGAATATAGAATATACCATGCATGGAGAGGTGTGGAACCTTTCTCAAACATGAACCAGTATCATTTTCCATATCACATCCATATCACAACCATATCACAGCCTTATCAAAGCGCGTCATGTTGTAATAACTGTTAGACATACATTGTTTACACTAGGATGGGCCTTATTTGTAATACACGGGAAATAATTCTGTCCTTCTAGATTGGAGGATAGAGTTTTCTACCAAGACCATTATACATGACTTGCACGTTCCCTGAGATATAACCTCCTGAACTGTGATAACTTTCGAAGTAAAACACTGATTGAGATGAAACCAATTTTATTGGAAAGATCACTCTGAGAGCTACCCAACCTCCACTGTATATATCTTGGAATGAGGAATATAGAAAATACCATGCATGGAGAGGTGTGGAAGCTTTCTCAAACATGAACCAGTATCATTTTCCATATCACATCCATATCACAACCATATCACAACCATATCACAGCGTTATCACATCGCATCATGTTGTAATAACTGTTAGACATACAATGTTTACACTAGGATGGTCATTATTTGTAATACACGGGAAAGAATTTTGTCCTTCTAGATTGGAGGATAGAGTTTGCTAACTAGAGCATTATACATGACCTGCACGTTCCCTGAGATATGACCTCCTGAACTGTGATAACTTTCGAAGGAAAACACCGATTTAGATGAAACCAATTTTATTGGAAAGACCACTCTGAGAGCTACCCAACCTCCACGGGATATCTTGGAATGAGGAATATAGAATATACCATGCATGGAGAGGTGTGGAACCTTTCTCAAACATGAACCACTATCATTTTCCATATCACATCCATATCACAACCATATCACAGCCTTATCAAAGCGCGTCATGTTGTAATAACTGTTAGACATACATTGTTTACACTAGGATGGGCCTTATTTGTAATACACGGGAAATAATTCTGTCCTTCTAGATTGGAGGATAGAGTTTTCTACCAAGACCATTATACATGACTTGCACGTTCCCTGAGATATGACCTCCTGAACTGTTATAACTTTCGAAGGAAAACACCGATTGAGATGAAACCAATTTTATTGGAAAGATCACTCTGAGAGCTACCCAACCTCCACTGTATATATCTTGGAATGAGGAATATAGAAAATACCATGCATGTAGAGGTGTGGAACCTTTCTCAAACATGAACCAGTATCATTTTCCATATCACATCCATATCACAACCATATCACAACAATATCACAGCCTTATCACAGCGCGTCATGTGTAATAACTGTTAGACATACATTGTTTACACTAGGATGGGCATTATTTGTAATACACGAGAAAGAATTCTCTCCTTCTAGATTGGAGGATAGAGTTTGCTACCAAGACCATTATACATGACTTGCACGTTCCCTGAGATATAACCTCCTGAACTGTGATAACTTTCGAAGTAAAACACTGATTGAGATGAAACCAATTTTATTGGAAAGATCACTCTGAGAGCTACCCAACCTCCACTGTATATATCTTGGAATGAGTAATATAGAAAATACCATGCATGGAGAGGTGTGGAAGCTTTCTCAAACATGAACCAGTATCATTTTCCATATCACATCCATATCACAACCATATCACAACCATATCACAGCGTTATCACATCGCATCATGTTGTAATAACTGTTAGACATACAATGTTTACACTAGGATGGTCATTATTTGTAATACACGGGAAAGAATTTTGTCCTTCTAGATTGGACGATAGAGTTTGCTAACTAGAGCATTATACATGACCTGCACGTTCCCTGAGATATGACCTCCTGAACTGTGATAACTTTTGAAGGAAAACACCAATTTAGATGAAACCAATTTTATTGGAAAGACCACTCTGAGAGCTACCCAACCTCCACGGGATATCTTGGAATGAGGAATATAGAATATACCATGCATGGAGAGGTGTGGAACCTTTCTCAAACATGAACCAGTATCATTTTCCATATCACATCCATATCACAACCATATCACAGCCTTATCAAAGCGCGTCATGTTGTAATAATTGTTAGACATACATTGTTTACACTAGGATGGGCCTTATTTGTAATACACGGGAAATAATTCTGTCCTTCTAGATTGGAGGATAGAGTTTTCTACCAAGACCATTATACATGACTTGCACGTTCCCTGAGATATGACCTCCTGAACTGTGATAACTTTCGGAGGAAAACACCGATTGAGATGAAACCAATTTTATTGGAAAGATCACTCTCAGAGCTACCCAACCTCCACTGGATATCTTGGAATGAGGAATATAGAAAATACCATGCATGGAGAGGTGTGGAACCTTTCTCAAACATGAACCAGTATCATTTTGCATATCACATCCATATCACAACCATATCACAACCATATCACAGCCTTATCACATCGAGTCATGTTGTAATAACTGTTAGACATACAGTGTTTACATGGGAAAGAATTTGGTCCTTCTAGATTGGAGGATAGAGTTTGCTACCAAGACCATTATACATGACTTGCACGTTCCCTAAGATATGACCTCCTGAACTGTGATAACTTTCGAAGGAAAACATCGATTGAGATGAAACCAATTTTATTGGAAAGATCACTCTGAGAGCTACCCAACCTCCACGGGATATCTTGGAATGAGGAATATAGAAAATACCATGCCGGAGAGGTGTGGAACCTTTCTCAAACATGAACCAGTATCATTTTCCATATCACATCCATATCACAACCATATCACAGCCTTATCAAAGCGCGTCATGTTGTAATAACTATTAGACATACATTGTTTACACTAGGATGGGCATTATTTGTAATACACGGGAAATAATTCTGTCCTTCTAGATTGGAGGATAGAGTTTTCTACCAAGACCATTATACATGACTTGCACGTTCCCTGAGATATGACCTCCTGAACTGTGATAACTTTCGGAAGAAAACACCGATTGAGATGAAACCAATTTTATTGGAAAGATCACTCTCAGAGCTACCCAACCTCCACTGGATATCTTGGAATGAGGAATATAGAAAATACCATGCATGGAGAGGTGTGGAACCTTTCTCAAACATGAACCAGTATCATTTTCCATATCACATCCATATCACAACCATATCACAGCCTTATCACATCGCGTCATGTTGTAATAACTGTTAGACATACAGTGTTTACACTAGGGTGGGCATTATTTGTAATACACGGGAAAGAATTTGGTCCTTCTAGATTGGAGGATAGAGTTTGCTACCAAGACCATTATACATGACTTGCACGTTCCCTAAGATATGACCTCCTGAACTGTGATAACTTTCGAAGGAAAACACCGATTGAGATGAAACCAATTTTATTGGAAAGATCACTCTGAGAGCTACCCAACCTCCACGGGATATCTTGGAATGAGGAATATAGAAAATACCATGCATGGAGAGGTGTGGAACCTTTCTCAAAAATGAACCAGTATCATTTTCCATATCACATCCATATCACAACCATATCACAGCCTTATCAAAGCGCGTCATGTTGTAATAACTGTTAGACATACATTGTTTACACTAGGATGGGCATTATTTGTAATACACGGGAAATAATTCTGTCCTTCTAGATTGGAGGATAGAGTTTTCTACCAAGACCATTATACATGACTTGCACGTTCCCTGAGATATGACCTCCTGAACTGTGATAACTTTCGGAAGAAAACACCGATTGAGATGAAACCAATTTTATTGGAAAGATCACTCTCAGAGCTACCCAACCTCCACTGGATATCTTGGAATGAGGAATATAGAAAATACCATGCATGGAGAGGTGTGGAACCTTTCTCAAACATGAACCAGTATCATTTTCCATATCACATCCATATCACAACCATATCACAGCCTTATCACAGCCTTATCAAATCGCGCCATGTTGTAATAACTGTTAGACATACAGTGTTTACACTAGGGTGGGCATTATTTGTAATACACGGGAAATAATTTGGTCCTTCTAGATTGGAGGATAGAGTTTGCTACCAAGACCATTATACATGACTTGCACGTTCCCTAAGATATGACCTCCTGAACTGTGATAACTTTCGAAGGAAAACACCGATTGAGATGAAACCAATTTTATTGGAAAGATCACTCTGAGAGCTACCCAACCTCCACGGGATATCTTGGAATGAGGAATATAGAAAATACCATGCATGGAGAGGTGTGGAACCTTTCTCAAACATGAACCAGTATCATTTTCCATATCACATCCATATCACAACCATATCACAGCCTTATCAAAGCGCGTCATGTTGTAATAACTGTTAGACATACATTGTTTACACTAGGATGGGCATTATTTGTAATACACGGGAAATAATTCTGTCCTTCTAGATTGGAGGATAGAGTTTTCTACCAAGACCATTATACATGACTTGCACGTTCCCTGAGATATGACCTCCTGAACTGTGATAACTTTCGGAAGAAAACACCGATTGAGATGAAACCAATTTTATTGGAAAGATCACTCTCAGAGCTACCCAACCTCCACTGGATATCTTGGAATGAGAAATATAGAAAATACCATGCATGGAGAGGTGTGGAACCTTTCTCAAACATGAACCAGTATCATTTTCCATATCACATCCATATCACAACCATATCACAACGCGTCATGTTGTAATAACTGTTAGACATACAGTGTTTACACTAGGGTGGGCATTATTTGTAATACACGGAAAAGAATTTGGTCCTTCTAGATTGGAGGATAGAGTTTGCTACCAAGACCATTATACATGACTTGCACGTTCCCTAAGATATGACCTCCTGAACTGTGATAACTTTCGAAGGAAAACACCGATTGAGATGAAACCAATTTTATTGGAAAGATCACTCTGAGAGCTACCCAACCTCCATGGGATATCTTGGAATGAGGAATATAGAAAATACCATGCATGGAGAGGTGTGGAACCTTTCTCAAACATGAACCAGTATCATTTTCCATATCACATCCATATCACAACCATATCACAGCCTTATCAAAGCGCGTCATGTTGTAATAACTGTTAGACATACATTGTTTACACTAGGATGGGCATTATTTGTAATACACGGGAAATAATTCTGTCCTTCTAGATTGGAGGATAGAGTTTTCTACCAAGACCATTATACATGACTTGCACGTTCCCTGAGATATGACCTCCTGAACTGTGATAACTTTCGGAGGAAAACACCGATTGAGATGAAACCAATTTTATTGGAAAGATCACTCTCAGAGCTACCCAACCTCCACTGGATATCTTGGAATGAGGAATATAGAAAATACCATGCATGGAGAGGTGTGGAACCTTTCTCAAACATGAACCAGTATCATTTTCCATATTACATCCATATCACAACCATATCACAACCATATCACAGCCTTATCACATCGCGTCATGTTGTAATAACTATTAGACATACAGTGTGTCGCACCCTGGCTTCTAAGGGATACTCATCGGGCCGAACTGGATAGCAGGTGCTTGGATTATGGGGCATAACTGCTCCCACGTCCCAGCTTCCTGGTAGGCCTGCGCTTATGCGCGACAACACAAGCCCTGCTATTCCACCGTCGATGTAAACTATCCATTAGAAGTCATAGGCACTACTGTCGACGTACTTCATATCAAGCACGCACGGTACGTCAACAGCTTTGAACGAATGATGATCACAACTTATCTCTAAGACACAAAAGATAGAAATAAAGTTGCAAGTGGCCTTCACTAAGGCAGAAATAGCAAATACAATCATCCAGAGGACACATGTCCCAACATAGCATTCATTACATCAGCGGAAGCAATCAAAGGTGTCTGGGTACAGACAAATCCAACAGGCTTAAGAAGCCGGAGAAAATAAAGAAGACGAAGCCCATCCACGTAGGTCCTGGATCCTGCCCGGGGTCCAGCTAGTCTACTCGCCTGCAGTCTCGTCAAACTCCACGAAGTAGCCATCCTGGTGGTCATCGTAGCCGTAGTCGTACTCTGCGTAAACCACAGCCCCAACGGGGTCAGTACATCCAAGTACTGGCAAGCAAGACTCACACTTCATCAAAGAGTTACCCGTCAACACAAGCATAGATGCTTGGGATCAACGGAGGAAAATAGGTGATATGAAAGTTGCTGCTGGCTGCTCTAAACAACTACAGAAGATATCTACAAGTTCCGGCTAACAGAAGAAGATAAGATCGAGGATTGTAACCAACTGAAAGATAACTTCAACCAAACCCATCCTGGATCTCGCCCCTTATCCGAAGAAGCAATCCGAGGATAACTCACACAGTTGTAGTAAGGTGAATCAAGTTATTGTGTGAATAACCTATTACTAGTCAAGTTATTAATCATTGGGTGAAACATGATTGATCATTATGTTGAAGTTGTCCTGAGTACTTGTTAGCCAGTACTTTCACCAAGTAATCCATAACCGCGGAAAACACGGCTTCTCGAGAAGATTATCCCTGCAGGGTTGCACCAATTTGGCCGTACACGTATGAATAACCCGCCAGATGGGATGCCTCCCACCAAGCGGGGCACTCAACACAACTCGACCCTTCTTCGCATCAAGCCCAAAGAACCTTGGGCGCATGGCTAATCAAGCCCCGAAGAAAAGGGACCCTCATAGCACTCTAAGACCGTGTCCCCCTATATGCCGACTACAAAAGTTCCACCCTGCGCTGGGCTCGCAAAAACATGCATGCGGCAAATAGAAAACACGAACTAAATGAGGCGATTTGGACGAGATGCGAATCGAGTCAAATTGAGGGGGGCGCCCATACTCGCTTCCCACATGCGGGTAGTGCGCTCATCATGGATCAGTAGACAAGACCCTTTTCCTATTAGGGTCGACACTAGCAGGCTTCAAAACCTCTCATGGGCCTCCTGCCGGTGCCTTATCATCAAATTATTATTACCATTAGCAATTAACAGGATTGATTGATTAACATCGAGCCCCCGGTACAATAATAAGATAGTAAAAGTAGTAACCGACAACAGACTCGAGTAAAAGCAACCCTAAGCATGCTAGGTAAGACTAAGGCAACAAGCAATGGCTGTAGGTATGGAGGTGAGGCAATATCATTGGTTCAGGGTATCATGTGATAGGTACGGAGAACAAGCAACGATACATAGGGCTAGCAATAGTAGACAAAAGGATAGTATCGACAACAAGTGTGGAAAGGAACTCGATGATTCATGTGAGTGATAACTTGCCTGGAAGCTCAACAGCCGGGTACTGAGCTAGATCCTCAGAAGGGGTGCTGTAAAGGTCGTCTGCCTCAACGTCGTCGTCTATTCGAGAAGAAGCAAACAAACAAAACAGGAATGTAAACAATCATTTTCATGGCATTGTGCACAATCAAGATGATGCATGACAAATTAATGGTTGCATCAAAATAAACTAGCTAATATGATAACACAATTTAAATGGACCCATATGCAATTGGATTGCATATGGAAAAGATCCATTGAATTAATTGGAAACAAATGATTTGCAATTATTTATTAGGTGATAGTTGTTATCATGATGCATGCATGAGGATGATAACAAGATAACAACAAATAACAATAATAGATGCAAAAGGAAAAGGAGTAAAACAAGTTTGGAAAATATTTATTAAGTTCGGAAAAATTTGGTTACTTAAACATGTCACACCAACAATTATTGTTTTCACCAACTTAAAGTGTGCAAAACAATTAGCAAAATTTATATTTGAAAAGAACATCAAATTTTAGTTGGATTACATGTTTCACATGTTGAAATAGGAGTTAGGATAATTTAATTATGAATTAAACAATATTAAACAAGTTTTAATTGAATTTTAAACAAGTTTGAATATTAATTGAATTTTATTTAGTCAAAACATAATTTCAAATTCACATTTGCAAAGTTCACACTTTGGTGGTTTGAAAACATATTTTGCATGTTCAAAAATATTTTATATTAAGCAAGTTATGATTTTATCAAATTTAATTGAATTAAACAAGTATTAAATTATTTAGGCAATTTAAATTATTCAAACAATGAAACAAATTTTATATTTGAATAGGATATTCAAAATGGTTTGAAAAACATATTTTATTTGCCTTATTTGGAATTAGTATGAATTATTTATGAATTATTGCAAATTACATTTGAATTATTCAAATTTGAAATTTAAATGTATTTTGAATACTCAAAACAGAACACAAATGGAATAATAGGAAAGATCATTTAATTTTGAACAAAAAACATATAAAGTTTTTATTTATTGGATTTACAGAATAAAAGATATTAAGGTTTGAAATTTTGGTATTAAATCTGTTAATTAAAATGCTTTTGGAATTCAGAAATTCGCACAACGTTTCTCACCGCACTGGCAGCCAGCCACGGTCACTGCCCCGTGGGGCCTAGCCAGTGTGGCGCGGAGCAAAGCTTGCGTGGCCGTGGCTGTCACTGCAGCGTGGGCCACGGCTGTCAGCGTGTGCACCAAAAAAGGGTGGAAAACTCCACTGCGGCCGCGGGGATCGAGCCCACGACCGCGCGCTTGCACAGCGCAGTTGTTGCCACTGCGCTACTCCGTCAGTTTCGACAGAGTAGCAGACGCAGGCAGGATATCGTTCAGATCCGCGCAAAGACTGGAATTTAACTGACGAACCCATGCTTGCTCGACTGACAGAAGAAGCAGTAGGCTCGCCGGCGTTGATCCACGGCCGTGCTCGCTGCGGTTGGGTACTGGATGTGTCTGGACGCGGTGGAAACGCACGGATTTGATGCAAGGAGGGAGGAGGAGCAAACGGTGGTGCTCACCACCGTGTTAATCGAAGCAGCGGCCCGACGATGACGCACTGATGACGGAGGCGACGTCGGCGGGGAAGAGGACGGCGGCGCGGCTGCAGTGCTTCTCCTTGCTCCCCGTGGTGTCCAAATCGTAGAGGAAGCAGCGGTGGAACAATTTCAGCAACCGATCGATGTCGAGGAGCCCTGCAACGGAGGTGAGAACCTCGGGTTCAGAAGCGATGTCGCCACGGTGGCCGGAGAAAAGAGAGGACCGCGGCGGAGAAACAGCGGCTTACCGGTGGCGATTGAGTGTTCAACAGAGATAGGAGAGAGGGGCGAGCTGATTCCAGTAGTCAGGTGGCTAGGTGGGAGTAGAGGGTGGCGGCGCCATGGCGATGTTCAGTGAGCCGTCGCCGGCGAGGGAATTCAGAGAGGGGGGGAGCGATGACAGAGGGCAGGAAATGGCGGCGCGGCACGGGGAGCAGTGAACCTAGGGCCTAGGGTTGCTGGCGCGCTACCCTAGGCTACTTATAGGGGCCTGCGCGCGCTGATCGCCGTCGGCTGCCGCCGTACTCCGACGTGGAGTACGCGGATGTGCGACGTACGCGGAAAAGAAGACCCGCACGATTTGCGAAGCGGTACGGGGGGTGTTAGGCGGGCTGGGCCGCACGCGCGCGCGCTTAGGTGGGTTTGGGCTAGGTTAGATAGGTTAGCTGCCGCTCGTTTTCTCCTTTTATTTTTCTGTTTTTATTTTTTTTTTGCTGAAAACAAAATGGGAAGAAAATGATAGGGTTTTGGTTCATAAAAATTACAGAAAAATTAGTTTAAGCTAATTAGGTAATTAGAAACCATTTTCCAAGATTGGTTTGTAAAAATTTGATATTTAAAATGCTGTTTGCATTTGAAACCAAATTTGGGAAATTTTAATATTAATAAACCCTTATGAAAAACAAGCATTTGAATAGGGTTACCCCTAGGGTTTAAAATGATTTTAAAGATTAAAAATAGTGTGGTGAACTGCATGGATTCAAAAGATACTGATTTGAAACTTGGTTTGAATTTAAAAGATGATTTGGGAATTATTGATTGAATTAATTGATTGATTAATGGTTTGATTAAAACCAACAATTTAATGAGTGATCACATGGAATAAAATGGTTGTTTTTATTTGTTATTCTTATTCCAAAAGTTGTAACAGATCAAGTATGAAAATAACCATTTGAATTTGTTTGAGTTTGATTATGAAAACAAGATAAAACAGATGCAAAAACAAATAGTAACAATGCAAACAAAAATAAAACAAATGCAATGAGATGATGCCATGATGCATTGCTTGAATTAAAACAAGAAACAAAACATTCTAAGGGATATTTCATACTTGGGATGTTACACAGTGTTTACACTAGGGTGGGCATTATTTGTAATACACGGGAAAGAATTTGGTCCTTCTAGATTGGAGGATAGAGTTTGCTACCAAGACCATTATACATGACTTGCACGTTCCCTAAGATATGACCTCCTGAACTGTGATAACTTTCGAAGGAAAACACCGATTGAGATGAAACCAATTTTATTGGAAAGATCACTCTGAGAGCTACCCAACCTCCACGGGATATCTTGGAATGAGGAATATAGAAAATACCATGCATGGAGAGGTGTGGAACCTTTCTCAAACATGAACCAGTATCATTTTCCATATCACATCCATATCACAACCATATCACAGCCTTATCAAAGCGCGTCATGTTGTAATAACTGTTAGACATACATTGCTTACACTAGGATGGGAATTATTTGTAATACACGGGAAATAATTCCGTCCTTCTAGATTGGAGGATAGAGTTTTCTACCAAGACCATTATACATGACTTGCACGTTCCCTGAGATATGACCTCCTGAACTGTGATAACTTTCGGAAGAAAACACCGATTGAGATGAACCCAATTTTATTGGAAAGATCACTCTCAGAGCTACCCAACCTCCACTGGATATCTTGGAATGAGGAATATAGAAAATACCATGCATGGAGAGGTGTGGAGCCTTTCTCAAACATGAACCAGTATCATTTTCCATATCACATCCATATCACAACCATATCACAACGCGTCATGTTGTAATAACTGTTAGACATACAGTGTTTACACTAGGGTGGACATTATTTGTAATACACGGGAAAGAATTTGGTCCTTCTAGATTGGAGGATAGAGTTTGCTACCAAGACCATTATACATGACTTGCACGTTCCCTAAAATATGACCTCCTGAACTATGATAACTTTCCAAGGAAAACACCGATTGAGATGAAACCAATTTTATTGGAAAGATCACTCTGAGAGCTACCCAACCTCCACGGGATATCTTGGAATGAGGAATATAGAAAATACCATGCATGGAGAGGTGTGGAACCTTTCTCAAACATGAACCAGTATCATTTTCCATATCACATCCATATCACAACCATATCACAACCATATCACAGCCTTATCACATCGCGTCATGTTGTAATAACTATTAGACATACAGTGTGTCGCACCCTGGCTTCTAAGGGATACTCATCGGGCCGAACTGGATAGCAGGTGCTTGGATTATGGGGCATAACTGCTCCCACGTCCCAGCTTCCTGGTAGGCCTGCGCTTATGCGCGACAACACAAGCCCTGCTATTCCACCGTCGATGTAAACTATCCATTAGAAGTCATAGGCACTACTGTCGACGTACTTCATATCAAGAACGCACGGTACGTCAACAGCTTTGAACGAATGATGATCACAACTTATCTCTAAGACACAAAAGATATAAATAAAGTTGCAAGTGGCCTTCACTAAGGCAGAAATAGCAAATACAATCATCCAGAGGACACATGTCCCAACATAGCATTCATTACATCAGCGGAAGCAATCAAAGGTGTCTGGGTACAGACAAATCCAACAGGCTTAAGAAGCCGGAGAAAATAAAGAAGACGAAGCCCATCCACGTAGGTCCTGGATCCTGCCCGGGGTCCAGCTAGTCTACTCGTCTGCAGTCTCGTCAAACTCCACGAAGTAGCCATCCTGGTGGTCATCGTAGCCGTAGTCGTACTCTGCGTAAACCACAGCCCCAACGGGGTCAGTACATCCAAGTACTGGCAAGCAAGACTCACACTTCATCAAAGAGTTACCCGTCAACACAAGCATAGATGCTTGGGATCAACGGAGGAAAATAGGTGATATGAAAGTTGCTGCTGGCTGCTCTAAACAACTACAGAAGATATCTACAAGTTCCGGCTAACAGAAGAAGATAAGATCGAGGATTGTAACCAACTGAAAGATAACTTCAACCAAACCCATCCTGGATCTCGCCCCTTATCCGAAGAAGCAATCCGAGGATAACTCACACAGTTGTAATAAGGTGAATCAAGTTATTGTGTGAATAACCTATTACTAGTCAAGTTATTAATCATTGGGTGAAACATGATTGATCATTATGTTGAAGTTGTCCTGAGTACTTGTTAGCCAGTACTTTCACCAAGTAATCCATAACCGCGGAAAACACGGCTTCTCGAGAAGATTATCCCTGCAGGGTTGCACCAATTTGGTCGTACACGTATGAATAACCCGCCAGATGGGATGCCTCCCACCAAGCGGGGCACTCAACACAACTCGACCCTTCTTCGCATCAAGCCCAAAGAACCTTGGGCGCATGGCTAATCAAGCCCCGAAGAAAAGGGACCCTCATAGCACTCTAAGACCGTGTCCCCCTATATGCCGACTACAAAAGTTCCACCCTGCGCTGGGCTCGCAAAAACATGCATGCGGCAAATAGAAAACACGAACTAAATGAGGCGATTTGGACGAGATGCGAATCGAGTCAAATTGAGGGGGGCGCCCATACTCGCTTCCCACATGCGGGTAGTGCGCTCATCATGGATCAGTAGACAAGACCCTTTTCCTATTAGGGTCGACACTAGCAGGCTTCAAAACCTCTCATGGGCCTCCTGCCGGTGCCTTATCATCAAATTATTATTACCATTAGCAATTAACAGGATTGATTGATTAACATCGAGCCCCCGGTACAATAATAAGATAGTAAAAGTAGTAACCGACAACAGACTCGAGTAAAAGCAACCCTAAGCATGCTAGGTAAGACTAAGGCAACAAGCAATGGCTGTAGGTATGGAGGTGAGGCAATATCATTGGTTCAGGGTATCATGTGATAGGTACGGAGAACAAGCAACGATACATAGGGCTAGCAATAGTAGACAAAAGGATAGTATCGACAACAAGTGTGGAAAGGAACTCGATGATTCATGTGAGTGATAACTTGCCTGGAAGCTCAACAGCCGGGTACTGAGCTAGATCCTCAGAAGGGGTGCTGTAAAGGTCGTCTGCCTCAACGTCGTCGTATATTCGAGAAGAAGCAAACAAACAAAACAGGAATGTAAACAATCATTTTCATGGCATTGTGCACAATCAAGATGATGCATGACAAATTAATGGTTGCATCAAAATAAACTAGCTAATATGATAACACAATTTAAATGGACCCATATGCAATTGGATTGCATATGGAAAAGATCCATTGAATTAATTGGAAACAAATGATTTGCAATTATTTATTAGGTGATAGTTGTTATCATGATGCATGCATGAGGATGATAACAAGATAACAACAAATAACAATAATAGATGCAAAAGGAAAAGGAGTAAAACAAGTTTGGAAAATATTTATTAAGTTCGGAAAAATTTGGTTACTTAAACATGTCACACCAACAATTATTGTTTTCACCAACTTAAAGTGTGCAAAACAATTAGCAAAATTTATATTTGAAAAGAACATCAAATTTTAGTTGGATTACATGTTTCACATGTTGAAATAGGAGTTAGGATAATTTAATTATGAATTAAACAATATTAAACAAGTTTTAATTGAATTTTAAACAAGTTTGAATATTAATTGAATTTTATTTAGTCAAAACATAATTTCAAATTCACATTTGCAAAGTTCACACTTTGGTGGTTTGAAAACATATTTTGCATGTTCAAAAATATTTTATATTAAGCAAGTTATGATTTTATCAAATTTAATTGAATTAAACAAGTATTAAATTATTTAGGCAATTTAAATTATTCAAACAATGAAACAAATTTTATATTTGAATAGGATATTCAAAATTGTTTGAAAAACATATTTTATTTGCCTTATTTGGAATTAGTATGAATTATTTATGAATTATTGCAAATTACATTTGAATTATTCAAATTTGAAATTTAAATGTATTTTGAATACTCAAAACAGAACAAAAATGGAATAATAGGAAAGATCATTTAATTTTGAACAAAAAACATATAAAGTTTTTATTTATTGGATTTACAGAATAAAAGATATTAAGGTTTGAAATTTTGGTATTAAATCTGTTAATTAAAATGCTTTTGGAATTCAGAAATTCGCACAACGTTTCTCACCGCACTGGCAGCCAGCCACGGTCACTGCCCCGTGGGGCCTAGCCAGTGTGGCGCGGAGCAAAGCTTGCGTGGCCGTGGCTGTCACTGCAGCGTGGGCCACGGCTGTCAGCGTGTGCACCAAAAAAGGGTGGAAAACTCCACTGCGGCCGCGGGGGATCGAGCCCACGACCGCGCGCTTGCACAGCGCAGTTGTTGCCACTGCGCTACTCCGTCAGTTTCGACAGAGTAGCAGACGCAGGCAGGATATCGTTCAGATCCGCGCAAAGACTGGAATTTAACTGACGAACCCATGCTTGCTCGACTGACAGAAGAAGCAGTAGGCTCGCCGGCGTTGATCCACGGCCGTGCTCGCTGCGGTTGGGTACTGGATGTGTCTGGACGCGGTGGAAACGCACGGATTTGATGCAAGGAGGGAGGAGGAGCAAACGGTGGTGCTCACCACCGTGTTAATCGAAGCAGCGGCCCGACGATGACGCACTGATGACGGAGGCGACGTCGGCGGGGAAGAGGACGGCGGCGCGGCTGCAGTGCTTCTCCTTGCTCCCCGTGGTGTCCAAATCGTAGAGGAAGCAGCGGTGGAACAATTTCAGCAACCGATCGATGTCGAGGAGCCCTGCAACGGAGGTGAGAACCTCGGGTTCAGAAGCGATGTCGCCACGGTGGCCGGAGAAAAGAGAGGACCGCGGCGGAGAAACAGCGGCTTACCGGTGGCGATTGAGTGTTCAACAGAGATAGGAGAGAGGGGCGAGCTGATTCCAGTAGTCAGGTGGCTAGGTGGGAGTAGAGGGTGGCGGCGCCATGGCGATGTTCAGTGAGCCGTCGCCGGCGAGGGAATTCAGAGAGGGGGGGAGCGATGACAGAGGGCAGGAAATGGCGGCGCGGCACGGGGAGCAGTGAACCTAGGGCCTAGGGTTGCTGGCGCGCTACCCTAGGCTACTTATAGGGGCCTGCGCGCGCTGATCGCCGTCGGCTGCCGCCGTACTCCGACGTGGAGTACGCGGATGTGCGACGTACGCCGAAAAGAAGACCCGCACGATTTGCGAAGCGGTACGGGGGGTGTTAGGCGGGCTGGGCCGCACGCGCGCGCGCTTAGGTGGGTTTGGGCTAGGTTAGATAGGTTAGCTGCCGCTCGTTTTCTCCTTTTATTTTTCTGTTTTTTTTTTTTGCTGAAAACAAAATGGGAAGAAAATGATAGGGTTTTGGTTCACAAAAATTACAGAAAAATTAGTTTAAGCTAATTAGGTAATTAGAAACCATTTTCCAAGATTGGTTTGTAAAAATTTGATATTTAAAATGCTGTTTGCATTTGAAACCAAATTTGGGAAATTTTAATATTAATAAACACTTATGAAAAACAAGCATTTGAATAGGGTTACCCCTAGGGTTTAAAATGATTTTAAAGATTAAAAATAGTGTGGTGAACTGCATGGATTCAAAAGATACTGATTTGAAACTTGGTTTGAATTTAAAAGATGATTTGGGAATTATTGATTGAATTAATTGATTGATTAATGGTTTGATTAAAACCAACAATTTAATGAGTGATCACATGGAATAAAATGGTTGTTTTTATTTGTTATTCTTATTCCAAAAGTTGTAACAGATCAAGTATGAAAATAACCATTTGAATTTGTTTGAGTTTGATTATGAAAACAAGATAAAACAGATGCAAAAACAAATAGTAACAATGCAAACAAAAATAAAACAAATGCAATGAGATGATGCCATGATGCATTGCTTGAATTAAAACAAGAAACAAAACATTCTAAGGGATATTTCATACTTGGGATGTTACACAGTGTTTACACTAGGGTGGGCATTATTTGTAATACACGGGAAAGAATTTGGTCCTTCTAGATTGGAGGATAGAGTTTGCTACCAAGACCATTATACATGACTTGCACGTTCCCTAAGATATGACCTCCTGAACTGTGATAACTTTCAAAGGAAAACACCGATTGAGATGAAACCAATTTTATTGGAAAGATCACTCTGAGAGCTACCCAACCTCCACGGGATATCTTGGAATGAGGAATATAGAAAATACCATGCATGGAGAGGTGTGGAACCTTTCTCAAACATGAACCAGTATCATTTTCCATATCACATCCATATCACAACCATATCACAGCCTTATCAAAGCGCGTCATGTTGTAATAACTGTTAGACATACATTGCTTACACTAGGATGGGCATTATTTGTAATACACGGGAAATAATTCTGTCCTTCTAGATTGGAGGATAGAGTTTTCTACCAAGACCATTATACATGACTTGCACGTTCCCTGAGATATGACCTCCTGAACTGTGATAACTTTCGGAAGAAAACACCGATTGAGATGAAACCAATTTTATTGGAAAGATCACTCTCAGAGCTACCCAACCTCCACTGGATATCTTGGAATGAGGAATATAGAAAATACCATGCATGGAGAGGTGTGGAACCTTTCTCAAACATGAACCAGTATCATTTTCCATATCACATCCATATCACAACCATATCACAACGCGTCATGTTGTAATAACTGTTAGACATACAGTGTTTACACTAGGGTGGACATTATTTGTAATACACGGGAAAGAATTTGGTCCTTCTAGATTGGAGGATAGAGTTTGCTACCAAGACCATTATACATGACTTGCACGTTCCCTAAAATATGACCTCCTGAACTATGATAACTTTCCAAGGAAAACACCGATTGAGATGAAACCAATTTTATTGGAAAGATCACTCTGAGAGCTACCCAACCTCCATGGGATATCTTGGAATGAGGAATATAGAAAATACCATGCATGGAGAGGTGTGGAACCTTTCTCAAACATGAACCAGTATCATTTTCCATATCACATCCATATCACAACCATATCACAGCCTTATCAAAGCGCGTCATGTTGTAATAACTGTTAGACATACATTGCTTACACTAGGATGGGCATTATTTGTAATACACGGGAAATAATTCTGTCCTTCTAGATTGGAGGATAGAGTTTTCTACCAAGACCATTATACATGACTTGCACGTTCCCTGAGATATGACCTCCTGAACTGTGATAACTTTCGGAAGAAAACACCGATTGAGATGAAACCAATTTTATTGGAAAGATCACTCTCAGAGCTACCCAACCTCCACTGGATATCTTGGAATGAGGAATATAGAAAATACCATGCATGGAGAGGTGTGGAACCTTTCTCAAACATGAACCAGTATCATTTTCCATATCACATCCATATCACAACCATATCACAACGCGTCATGTTGTAATAACTGTTAGACATACAGTGTTTACACTAGGGTGGGCATTATTTGTAATACACGGGAAAGAATTTGGTCCTTCTAGATTGGAGGATAGAGTTTGCTACCAAGACCATTATACATGACTTGCACGTTCCCTAAAATATGACCTCCTGAACTATGATAACTTTCCAAGGAAAACACCGATTGAGATGAAACCAATTTTATTGGAAAGATCACTCTGAGAGCTACCCAACCTCCACGGGATATCTTGGAATGAGGAATATAGAAAATACCATGCATGGAGAGGTGTGGAACCTTTCTCAAACATGAACCAGTATCATTTTCCATATCACATCCATATCACAACCATATCACAGCCTTATCAAAGCGCGTCATGTTGTAATAACTGTTAGACATACATTGTTTACACTAGGATGGGCATTATTTGTAATACACGGGAAATAATTCTGTCCTTCTAGATTGGAGGAAAGAGTTTTCTACCAAGACCATTATACATGACTTGCACGTTCCCTGAGATATGACCTCCTGAACTATGATAACTTTCAGAAGAAAACACCGTTTGAGATGAAACCAATTTTATTGGAAAGATCACTCTCAGAGCTACCCAACCTCCACTGGATATCTTGGAATGAGGAATATAGAAAATACCATGCATGGAGAGGTGTGGAACCTTTCTCAAACATGAACCAGTATCATTTTCCATATCACATCCATATCACAACCATATCACAACGCGTCATGTTGTAATAACTGTTAGACATACAGTGTTTACACTAGGGTGGGCATTATTTGTAATACACGGGAAAGAATTTGGTCCTTCTAGATTGGAGGATAGAGTTTGCTACCAAGACCATTATACATGACTTGCACGTTCCCTAAAATATGACCTCCTGAACTATGATAACTTTCCAAGGAAAACACCGATTGAGATGAAACCAATTTTATTGGAAAGATCACTCTGAGAGCTACCCAACCTCCACGGGATATCTTGGAATGAGGAATATAGAAAATACCATGCATGGAGAGGTGTGGAACCTTTCTCAAACATGAACCAGTATCATTTTCCATATCACATCCATATCACAACCATATCACAGCCTTATCAAAGCGCGTAATGTTGTAATAACTGTTAGACATACATTGTTTACACTAGGATGGGCATTATTTGTAATACACGGGAAATAATTCTGTCCTTCTAGATTGGAGGAAAGAGTTTTCTACCAAGACCATTATACATGACTTGCACGTTCCCTGAGATATGACCTCCTGAACTGTGATTACTTTCGGAGGAAAACACCGATTGAGATGAAACCAATTTTATTGGAAAGATCACTCTCAGAGCTACCCAACCTCCACTGGATATCTTGGAATGAGGAATATAGAAAATACCATGCATGGAGAGGTGTGGAACCTTTCTCAAACATGAACCAGTATCATTTTCCATATCACATCCATATCACAACCATATCACAACCATATCACAGCCTTATCACATCGCGTCATGTTGTAATAACTGTTAGACATACAGTGTTTACACTAGGGTGGGTATCATTTGTAATACACAGGAAAGAATTTGGTCCTTCTAGATTGGAGGATAGAGTTTGCTACCAAGACCATTATACATGACTTGCACGTTCCCTAAGATATGACCTCCTGAACTGTGATAACTTTCGAAGGAAAACACCGATTGAGATGAAACCAATTTTATTGGAAAGATCACTCTGAGAGCTACCCAACCTCCACGGGATATCTTGGAATGAGGAATATAGAAAATACCATGCATGGAGAGGTGTGGAACCTTTCTCAAACATGAACCAGTATCATTTTCCATATCACATCCATATCACAACCATATCACAGCCTTATCAAAGCGCGTCATGTTGTAATAACTGTTAGACATACATTGTTTACACTAGGATGGGCATTATTTGTAATACACGGGAAATAATTCTGTACTTCTAGATTGGAGGATAGAGTTTTCTACCAAGACCATTATACATGACTTGCACGTTCCCTGAGATATGACCTCCTGAACTGTGATAACTTTCGGAGGAAAACACCGATTGAGATGAAACCAATTTTATTGAAAAGATCACTCTCAGAGCTACCCAACCTCCACTGGATATCTTGGAATGAGGAATATAGAAAATACAATGCATGGAGAGGTGTGGAACCTTTCTCAAACATGAACCAGTATCATTTTCCATATCACATCCATATCACAACCATATCACAGCCTTATCACATCGCATCATGTTGTAATAACTGTTAGACATACAGTGTTTACACTAGGGTGGGTATTATTTGTAATACACGGGAAAGAATTTGGTCCTTCTAGATTGGAGGATAGAGTTTGCTACCAAGACCATTATACATGACTTGCACGTTCCCTAAGATATGACCTCCTGAACTGTGATAACTTTCGAAGGAAAACACCGATTGAGATGAAACCAATTTTATTGGAAAGATCACTCTGAGAGCTACCCAACCTCCACGGGATATCTTGGAATGAGGAATATAGAAAATACCATGCATGGAGAGGTGTGGAACCTTTCTCAAACATGAACCAGTATCATTTTCCATATCACATCCATATCACAACCATATCACAGCCTTATCAAAGCGCGTCATGTTGTAATAACTGTTAGACATACATTGTTTACACTAGGATGGGCATTATTTGTAATACACGGGAAATAATTCTGTACTTCTAGATTGGAGGATAGAGTTTTCTACCAAGACCATTATACATGACTTGCACGTTCCCTGAGATATGACCTCCTGAACTGTGATAACTTTCGGAGGAAAACACCGATTGAGATGAAACCAATTTTATTGGAAAGATCACTCTCAGAGCTACCCAACCTCCACTGGATATCTTGGAATGAGGAATATAGAAAATACCATGCATGGAGAGGTGTGGAACCTTTCTCAAACATGATCCAGTATCATTTTCCATATCACATCCATATCACAACCATATCACAACCATATCACAGCCTTATCACATCGCGTCATGTTGTAATAACTGTTAGACATACAGTGTTTACACTAGGGTGGGTATTATTTGTAATACACGGGAAAGAATTTGGTCCTTCTAGATTGGAGGATAGAGTTTGCTACCAAGACCATTATACATGACTTGCACGTTCCCTAAGATATGACCTCCTGAACTGTGATAACTTTCGAAGGAAAACACCGATTGAGATGAAACCAATTTTATTGGAAAGATCATCTGAGAGCTACCCAACCTCCACGGGATATCTTGGAATGAGGAATATAGAAAATACCATGCATGGAAAGGTGTGGAACCTTTCTCAAACATGAACCAGTATCATTTTCCATATCACATCCATATCACAACCATATCACAGCCTTATCAAAGCGCGTCATGTTGTAATAACTGTTAGACATACATTGTTTACACTAGGATGGGCATTATTTGTAATACACGGGAAATAATTCTGTCCTTCTAGATTGGAGGATAGAGTTGTGACGCCCCGAGATCGGGCACTATGCAGATTTCAGCATTCCTGCCAAAATCCACATAATAACCGATTCCAGGTTGCCACTTGTGATAACATTACAATAGTTCACGAATATTCCACAATTACAACAGGAACAGATAGATACAAGATGATTCAAACTAGCCAGGGTTACAATTGATACATTGCAAAGATCCAAATAACAGCGGAAGAAACAAACGTCCGGCTACGGACAAGATACAAACTGGACTAAGAGTCCTGAAGATAACCGAGAGCGTCCAATCCCTGCCCAGGCCAAGCCGGAGGGATTCCCAGGCTAACGTCTTCAGACTTCAAACCTGTTGACTGCAATTTGGAATTTGCAGCCACGAAAGAGATTCGTGGGTCAGTACGGTTAAGTACTGGCAAGGGGGATAAAACCCATACTCACAAGATACCGGCGTAGCCAGTCATCACAAGATACAAATACTTTAGGATCAACGGAAAGGAAGGGGTTATTGCAAATAAGCGACAACAGGCTGCACTAACCAACTACAGAGGGATACTACAACTTCCGGCTAACAGAAAGAAGATAAGATCGAGTATTGTAACCAACTGAAAGATAACTTCAAACAAACCCATCCTGGATCTCGCCCCTTATCCGAAGAAGCAATCCGAGGATAACTCACACAGTTTGATTAATGATGGTTCAAATTATTGTGTCAATAAGCCTATTACTAGTCAAGTTATTAATCATTGGGTGTAACATGGTTGATCATTATGTTTAAGTTGTCCTGAGTACTTGTTAGCCAGTACTTTCACCAAGTAATCCATAACCGCGGAAAACACGGCTTCTCGAGAAGATTATCCCTCCAGGGTTGCACCAATTTGGCCGTACACGTATGAATAACCCGCCAGATGGGGAGCTAACCCACCAAGCGAGGTACTCAACACAACTCAACTCTTCTTCGCATCAAGCCCAAAGCACCACGTGCTGTGCGTGCGCGGCTAATCGAGCCCCCGAAGAAAAGGGGACCCTCATAGCACTGGAAGACCACGCCGCCCTAAATGCCGACTACAAAAGTTCCACCCTGGCGCCAAGGGTTCGTACCTGCATATGCGTGCAGCAAATGGAAAAGCCTGAACTAAGTGTGGCGATTTGGACGAGATGCGAATCGAATCAAGTTGAGGGGGGCGCCCATACTCGCTTCCCACATGCGGGTAGTGCGCTCATCATGGATCAGTAGACAAGACCCTTTTCCTATTAGGGTCGACACTAGCAGGCCTCAAAACCACAAAGGGCCTCCTGCCGGTGCCTTATCATCAAATTTATTATTAAACAATACAGTAGCATGATTGATTGATTGATTAAACATCGAGCCCCCAGAACATAATAGAGTAGTAACAGAAAGTAACGGGTAACAGACTCGAGCAAAACAACCCTAAGCATGATAGTAGGACACGGGCAACAAGCAATGGTTATAGGTATGGAGGTGAGGCAATATCAAGGTTAAGGGATTCATGTGATGGGTTCGTAACAGAAGCAACTACTACTAAGGATAGCAGAAAAGAATCAACGGAAAGAATCGGTAACAAGTGATGAAAGGCAGCCATATGGCAGCAAGTGAGTATACTTCCCTGAGATCCCGCAAGGTAGCAGAACTTGTCGTTTCTCACATCATCTCAACGTCCTATCCGGGAAGAAGCAACGAACCTCGAACAACACCGGATGCAACAATTACTACTACGGCAAAAGATCCAGCATGATCAAGATATGGATGCATGACAATTTAATGGATGCATAGAAATAAACTAGTTGACATGATAACATAACATAATTAAATGAACCCATATGCAATTTGAGTTGCATATGAAAAGCCCATGAATTATGGTTGAAACAATTGTTTTCCAACTAATCAACAGGTAAAGGTGGATTAGCATGATGCATGGATGAGGAAAACAACAAAATAACAACAATGGAATCAATTGGAAATAATGTTTACCAATTTTAGAAATTTATTTATTAGGTTAGAAAATTTTGGTTCCTTAAGGGTGTCACACAAACAATTGTTGTTTTCATCAAGTTAAAGTGTTCAAAACAAATAATAAAGTTTATATTTGAAAAGTACATCAAATTTTAGTTGGATTACATGTTTCAAATATTGAAATTGGAATTAGGATAATTTAATTATGAATTAAACAATATTAAACAAGTTTTAAATGGATTTGAGACAAATTTGAATTTAATTGAAGTTTTATTTGTTCAAAACATAATTTCAAACTCACATTTGAAAAGTTCACACTTCGATGGTTTGAAAACATATTTTGCATGTTCAAAATTATTTTATTTTGAGCAAGTTATGATTTTATCAAATTTAAATGAATTAAACAAGTATTAAATTATTTAGGCAATTTAGATTATTCAAAACAGCAAACAAAATTTATATTTGGAAAGTAGATGAAAAATTGATTGGAAAACATATTTAGTTTGTGGAATTTGGAATTTTTATGAACAAGTTATGAATTTTGCAAGTTTAAGTGAATTTGGCAAGTTTTCAAATTGTGCACCAATTTAAAATATTCAAAACAGTAAACAAATTTTATATTTGGATAGAACATTCAATTTGGGACAGAAAACATATTTAAAAAGTTAAAATTGGAGTTGGGATGAATTTCTTATGCAATTTACAATATTTAGTGTAATTCTGCCATTTTTTATGAACCAGGGACTTAGAAAAAAAATTGCAGGGGCTAGAAATAGTTATAAGGGCCTATTGGTGATTTCTGACAAATGCGGTGACCAAACAAATAGCAAAAAAAGTTTGGGTTTTTTGGTGGGCAGGGGGGATCGAACCCCCCACCTCCTGCTTGCGCTGGGTGCTGGTAACCAGATGGGCTGCTGCTGATCGCTTGTAACAGAAGGGGTGCGGGGGGAGTTAAGCTGTGGTTCCGCGCGGTTTTCTGAATCTGAAAGATGCAGTCTTTCTGCTTCAGGTTGTGACATGAACAGAGGATAGAAAGGATGGATCGTGGCGTTGTGAGGGATGGATCCCAGGCTCCACAGCCTGACCACGACTAGGTGATACCGCTAGGTTAGCACCCGATCGGTGATGCACATCGGTAGGATCTACCAGTTGCTGTCCCAGCGCGAGCAGTGATGGAGGGATAATAACCCGGTAGGCCAACTCCAAGGTGTAACCCGGCCCAAGGGACATGGCGCAGGATCCGGCTAAGGATAATGAAACTTCTGCAAGGCCCAAAGTTTATAGGCCTCGTAACCCGGATTGTGGGTTGCGGTAAGGAAGGCTAGGGGTTGTAAGCAGTGTCCGGGTAGGATTCCGGGTGCGCCTTGGAGGGCAAGTCAGGAGGGTACGGTGCTTTATAAACCGACCCCTACGACTAGTTTGGGGAGATCTAAGAACCCTAGCAATATCGCGTGATATCGAGCATCCAGTGTAAACCCTAATCGAATTATCATATCGAGAATAGAGATCCGGCGACTTCGATTGCCGGCTATCAGATCAAATTGCACCATGTTTTCCCTTGAGCTAAACCCTCTCCCAAACGCCTGTGTCGACTTGCCCCAAGATCAGTTACCCCTGGTAACATCTGCCGTGATTATCCCACGACAGTTGGCGCCCACCGTGGGGCCTGCGTCCAAAGGTGTTTACATCACGGGAGAAGCTCGGAAGGGCATGGAGAATCTTGTCATCGGCGAAATCTACATCGACCACGAAGGAGAAAAGGTGGTGGACGATTCCGGCTGGGGGCCGGAGTCGGATCACCTCGAAACTGGATCCGTCGTGACAATCGGCCGGATCAGCGTCTTCATCGGTATGGTATGTGCTTCCAATTCGGTCCCTGACAACGTTGGATCTGATTCTATGCCAGGAAAAGCCACGTCCATCCGATCAGATGATGAAGAATCGACTGGAACGACATATCCGGCAGAAGAACCCATCGCGGAGTGGGAACAGCCGGAGGAGCCGGCATGGACCCCACGCGACCGGGGCCAAGGAGAAGATGATACCGGGTCTATCCTGGATCTACTGGAAAACCGGTATGAGGATAACGGTGAGGAGGAACAGCCTGAATTTACACCGGATATCGTACGCCGAGTTGCAGTCTATGCGGCCCCCGCGGCCAACCAAGGAAACACAACCGCGGCATCAGTCGGGGCGGCTCAGGCAGTGGCCCAGCAACAGGGCGCGGTTAACGGAGACCCGGTCTTGACCCGGGTTGATGGAGAGTCGGCATCAGTCACCAGTCGCGCAGCAGATGAGGAGCAACACGCCAACATGTTCGGGTTTCAAGCAAACCGGACACCAGGGGCGGGTCCCTCGAATCCACGTCACCCGGCCCTGTTCGATAATAATTTGATTTTGGATCCTACAGTCCTCGCCACAGTTATCACCCCAGAAAACGCGGCAGAGCGTGTCAGAGATCTGGATGTGGCTCGTCGTGCATTGGAACAGCAAAGAAGGCAAGTGGAAGCAGATAGACAGGGGATGGCCACACGACGGCGCGAGCTAGATGCGTTGGAAACCCGGCTTCGAGAGGAAACGTCCAGGATACATCAAAGGCATCACACTAGGTTACCAGCGACGGGCGGGGTCATTAATCCGGCTAATTTATTCATTACACCTCAGGATCAGCCGATACAAGTGGTGAACCAAGGAACCGCACCCCAACAGACGATAGCAGCGACACATCCGGCGAATGAACGGACCGGGTTACCCCAACCCCCACCACAAACTAGAGTCACAACCGGCAACGATCTACTGCCGCCGCCACCATCACGATTCCGCACACCAGCCGGCCACTACAACAATCCTATGGACAACGTATATGCAGCGACACTCGCATTGAATCAAATCCCCGTGGGAGAATCGCCCCATGCAGAGAAGACTCGGCAAGCCATCGAGCTGTTGCACACTGCGGTGGCACAGCAAGCCAATTACCCGGATCACAGAAGCGGTATGCACGGGACGCCATACGTCAGTCAGCAGCAAGGGAATATCCAAACAAGTTCAGCGCGGCGGAGGGAAGAGCAGCAGCAAATGCCGCCTCCTCCCCGCGCTCAGGCAGCATCAGCAGCACAGGCCATCGTGGACAGTTCTAGGGCTCGGAGGGCCGCGGCCGGGTCTGCAGCGCACGGACCTCCCGCGGCACCGCGCCCAGCCGCGCCCCCCGCGGCATCGCACGTTTCTAGAGCAAGGCCAGCTTCAACCGTTCTTGCGGGACCCAAGTGTCTCTCGGACAATATTAGAGCTGAACCTTACCCGGAAAAATTCAAAGAGCCAGGGAAAGTAGTGAATTATGAGCCAACCATGGATCCCGAAACATGGCTAAGCAGTTACGAGATGGCAATGTCAATTCGCAACGCGTCCGAGAACCTCCAAGCCAAGTTCATGTATCTGATGATGTCGGAAGGAGCAGCAAAATTGTGGTTCACCAATCTACCAGAGGGATCGATCAAGTCTTGGGAGGAATTGAAGACCGCGTTTGTCAAACACTTTCACGGGACCTGCAGGAAATTATTCACTATTGATGATCTAGAGCGATGCGTTCAGAAGAAGGGAAAATCGGCGCGCAGTTGGGTGCGCCGGGTTATGGAGATACTTCACTCATCCACGGATATCCAGCCCAAGGATGCACTACAGGCCATGGCAAAAACATGCAAGTATATACCTTTAGTGCAAAAGTTAACTCGCATGAAGTCCAGCCGAAATGCCTCGGAAGTCACAATGGGAGAATTGATGGATGCGTGCAACAAACACGCTGCTACAGATACTACAGAAGAAGAAGCTGATGACAAGAAGGCAAAAGCAAACACAAGCGGTAATGGAAGAACCGGCAACGGATCAGCATCAGGTAACAATGGAAATAGCCAGAACAAGCGCCCTTTCGAAGGAGGCTCCGAGTTTGTCGCCAACACAGAAGCCGGGTCTTCGAGGCCAAGAGCAGAAGGAAATTTCAACGGAGGTAACCACAATGGAGGAAATTATCAAGGTCCACCAAGGCCGGGTAACAATTGGGACATATTCAGGATGGCATGTCCGAAGCACAGCAGGAATGGCAGGCCGGCTAACCACTCCCTAGAACAGTGCGCCGATTTACAAAGATGGAAAAACGAGGAAGTGCACAGAGCTATGCGAGGTGCAGGACGGGGAGGAGGACCGGGTCCAGGGGCAAACCCGGGCAACGGCCCACCCCCGGCCGGTAACCCGGTGGCTGGAAATCAAAGTAATAACCAAGGGGGGGCAGGAGGTTTCCAGGCTAACCCCAAACAATTGGGTCAATATCATGTGCATACCACCGGAGGCTCTAACAAGGACAAAAAGATACTGAAGCAAGCGGTCAACTCAGTTTCGTTAGCCGTCCCGAGATACTTAAGATGGTCAGAACAGGAGGTAACATGGAGCAGAAGGGATCACCCGGAAAGAGTGGAACACCCAGGAGTCTTGGCACTAGTAGTTGCACCGCAAGTCAACGGGTACGAACTGAAAAAGGTTTTAATGGATGGTGGAAGCAGCATCAATATACTGTATTGGGAAACCTTCCTACGCATGGGTCTCAAGGAATCTCAACTGCAAAAAAGCTCAACAGTTTTTCATGGGATAGTGCCGGGTCATTCAGCATGCCCCGAGGGAAAAATCGCATTGGAGGTAGCTTTTGGAGAGTCAAAGGACAACTATCGAATTGAGTGGCTCACCTTTGAGGTAGTGAAATTGCGCAGCCCCTATCACGCGCTATTTGGAAGGCCGGCTTATGCCAAATTCATGGCTAGGCCGTGTTACGTATATCTACAGCTAAAAATCCCGGGTCCCAAGAAGACCATTACCATACATGGAAATCGAGACATAGCAGCTGAATGCGACGAAGGAGATGCAGCAATGGCCGAGCAGGCCTGTAGAAAAGAAGAACTCAAGCATTACCGGTCTCAAGCAGACCCGGAGAATAGAGCCACATCAAAAAGGCCGAGTACTGAAGGTGAAAGAACAAAATCCAAGGTAGCGCAAGATGCTAAAATGGTGGCCTTAATCGAGGATGATTCCCCCAAGCGACCAGCTGTAAGGGAAGAAGCTACATGGCCGCTTACAACCAGCCGAGTCATGGGAACACCCCACCCGGGTTGGCTAGCAAACCCGGTACTCATCAGGAAAAAGTCCAACATATGGAGAATGTGCATTGGTCAAGCCAGATCGGGACCAGTGCTTATGAAGAACTAAACAATGTAACGGGCAGCAGGATTCAGACGCGCTCTTTTCCTACCCAGGGTACCTAAGGGGACTGGAAGGTTTTTAATGTGGCGGCCTGCTGATCCAAAATTTCTAGTATCAATAAAGAGATGGTTATCAAGTCCTATATCATTACATCCTGATTACAAGTAAGTAGTATCCACGCGACATCAGTAATTCAGTATCATTAAAGGCATCAAGAGCATGTAGGTCTTGGGGGTTGGTTGCTCAAGTGACCAACCACTAACCCGAATGACCCGGCCTTGATGCCTATAAGTTATAAGGGCCGATTATTCGCAAACGAGTACGGCTGCAATCTTATAGCTGGGCAAAGGAGCCAAATTTTCTTGACTTTTCTTACTTAAGCTCGATGTGACTCGCACTAAAGTGGCATGATTCGTTCGCTTACGATTACAATCAGCCATGAAGCCCAATGGGACTTGCCTGACACTGTTCTCGTATGGATGTAACAACATGGTATCCACGCGAAAGCCGGCTTACAGTACAAGATAGTCAAAAGGGTCATCTAAACCACAAGTTTATGCAGAGTACAAGGCTGATAGCCGGAAACTCAATGACTATCAAGCATAACTTCAGTACTTACACGGGGTGGCCTTAGGGTTTTTACTTGGTAAAAAATAATTTTTCCTCTGAGAAAGGCCACGCCCCCATGGCTCGTACTTTGGGTCATGGGGACTGGGGACTTCGAAACAGAAACAAATTACTTGGATACCAAGATTTGAACGGCCCTACCATCCGAGTCTTAGGGACTTCAAGAAAATTTCACTTATCAAAGCCCCTGGTCTTGGAAAAACCGAGTCTTACAAAGGGAGCTAAAAAGAAAGCTGGGTATCAAGAACAAGTTCAAAAGAACAGACAAAATAGCACGATTATCAAAAGGCAGGGAAAGCCACAAAAATACGTCACCGGATAGAAGTACATTACAAGTTATGGCATTGGTATCAGAAGTGCACAGGCGCACCATTGGCAGGATAAATAGTTCAAATGAAAAGGCCTCACGTGACTAAGGTATTATGACATCATTACCCTACTCGGCCTCCTGAGCGCGATCTTCCGGGTCTTGCTCCTGGGCCTGCTGCTTAGCTTTCCTGGCAGAGCCACCCGGACTCACCGCGCCAGGGCGGATAGGTGGAAGGACGGACGGTGTAGAGGCGGATGGTCCTGATTTTAACTCGGCCTCCCTCTTCGCAGTTGCCTCCTTCTTTTTGGCCGAGTGATCAGCCCACATCTCCAAGATATCAAAAGGAGGGGGCGCATCCTCCGTAATAACTTTGCCATCAGCGTCATATGCACTCATAATCGTATTTAGATCCAAGCTATCGGCCAAGGAGGTAGCTGAGGGGCGCACTGCGGCTTGTATGGTTTTGAAATCCTTGGGCGTAAATTTGGAACCATCAGCCTTGAATTCGGGAAACCCGGATGTTACCTTTGCCGGGTCAAGCTTTGGAAAGAAAGCCTTGGCCAGAGTAAAAGCCCGGATCATTCCAATTCGGCATGATGAACGCTTCCAGATCTCAATCCACCCAGGCACAGTAGAACAGGCTTGAACGAGATTCTCTTCACCCGGATATACTTCCGTAGGCCACTTCACAGCATCCAATATGAATTTTGTGCCGGCAAAGAAAGTCCGGAGTATAGTCTTGAGGGTTTTAGCCTTGGTAATGGCATTTTCCTCTGGAGCCGCAAGGTTGGCACCTGCAGTCGTAACAAAAGAAAGAGCATATCAGTAATCCCAAGTCTGTTATAATAAATTAAAAGATATGAAGCCAATCAGCAGCAGAAAACTTACTGAGCAAGATCTGATAAGTATCGGAAACCTGGTCCGATAGTTTCTTCAGTTCGGTCTGAGCGGCGTTGCACTTCTTCTTGTATTTGGACACATCCTTCTTCAAGGTTTTCATATCATCCTCAAGGATTTCCCTTCGTTTCATCTCGGCAAGAAGAAGTTGCTCGGTCCTCAGTAAAGCTTCATCAGACCGGGTTATCTGTGCCTGTAATTAGCAAGGAATGCAAGTATTAGTTGGATTGTATGGAAAGCCGAATGTGGTGTGAAGTACCAAGCATCACTTTTGCAAGTCATACTTGGAACTTGGGGACTAGGTATGCAATATGAGATACAAGGTGTCCTTACCTGATGCTCTGCAGCCATGCTCTCCAAGATCTGGCTCTCCGAAGCCTTCATAGTAAGGAGAGTGTGCATCAACTGATAAAAAGTATCTTTACTTGTATCAGAAGACCCGGGGCCTTGGAAATTCTGGGAAGGAGCTTTCTTCTTAGTAGGAGGCGGAACCCGGGTCATCCGCGTGTCGGAATCCGACGCTTCTTCTTCTTCACCCAAGATGGTGGTTTTGTTCTTCTTGCTTGCATGGGAAGCAATTGGATACTCGGCTCCCTACGGGTCCGGGTTTGGCGGCGACGCTTGTTTTTCACCGCTGGACGCGGCTGTAGTCTTATCAGCCGGGCTCCCCTTACCCGGGCCCTCGGTCTCCGTTTCCTCTTGATCGCTGACAACGACCGTGGCCCTATAAGGTGTTGTCAGTCAATAGTTAAATACACAGTCAAGAAAGGGTGATGAAATATGGCGGAACATCAGGAAAGGGATCTTACCCGGTATTCACCGCAAAGTCACAAGGGAATCCATCGCTGGACTCGGGAGAAGCTGGAAATTATCAAGTTAGATGTCATGTGAGAATGGTTTAAAGGGAATGCCTTGACCCAGAAAAGATAGGGTAATTACCAGCCCGCCGTGAGGGGGTCGATGTAATACCCGGGTTAAGGCCTTCATCACCCGGGTGGTTTCGAGTTGACCTACGCTTAGGCACGGGCGACTCCTTCAAGAACGGCCAGTGGGACAATGTCAAGCTAGCTCAAGTGTATCATTAAAATAATGCGAGTTGAATGCGAGAGGAAGGTATGAAACCTTGGAGGTGGCCTCTTGGGTCTTTCTTTTGGATCCGACCTTGATTGTCGGCTCCAGTTCTTCCTCGTCGCTGGCAGATTCCACCTTGCCATCGGAGTTTTCTTCCTCGTCATCTTCTTGTTCTGGATATCATCAAAGTTATGGTTAGAAAGGAAGGGGCTATGGTGAGTTCAAGGGAACCAAATAAAATTCGGAGAGTACCTTCTTCCGAATTAACCGTATCTTGCTCCTCTGGACTTTCGGAGCTAGGGGAGGTATTAGTTTTCCAAAAATCATCATCAGCCTGAAAAGTGTTGACATAAGGGTTATTAACCGCGTAGAGTGGAGAGAGTAGAAGTAAAGGCATCAAAGTCGGATTTTTACCTTGGGGGCTGGATTCTCAAGTGTGAAGGGCTCTAATCCGGATATGTTCCGGATTACATCGAGCTTTTCCGTTAAGAAACCCTTGATGGTTTTATGAGTGTCGCCAGCTGCGAAGATGTTGTCGGAGTATCGGAGCGGATCAGAAGGTTCCCCTGAATACTCGCACATCAACTTCGTGCGGATGGAATTGGGCTGAATCCTGAAATCAACCCAAGTCTTCACCAGGTTGAGCCCGATGAGGCCTTGGGCTGTAAGAGTGGCAATTTTGGCTAGAAGAGGTTGAATTGCCTCTCTGTCCGGGTCAGGGGCGAAGGCACTAAACTTATCGGAAATATCAAGAAGACCCTCCGAGTAACCCGGCAGTTTCTTTTGACCGGGTGGGGAAGTGTCCTGGCAGTAAAAGTACGAGAGCTGCCAATGCTTGACATGGGAATTGAGGGTGAGGGGTGGCATCAGAGAGTTTTTGCGGCGTTGGATTGAAACCCCGCCGCAAGTGAGAAGCGCCCCATCACCGCTTTCGCGGCATGGTTTGCATTGAAAAAGCTCAATAAAAAGAGCTAGACTTGGCGGAGTGCACAAGTAGGATTCGGAAAGGACAATAAAATGGGAAATATTTAGCACAGAATTGGGTCCGATATCAAAGACACGAAGGCCGTAGTGGCTAAGTATGTCACGGAAAAAGGGGTGACCCGGTGGTCGAAAACCCCGGGTCACATGTTCCACGAAGCAGATTACCTCATCTTTTGTAGGGGTGGGCCGGGTCTCCTTACCCGGCACCCTCCATTGGATATTTTCCTGAGGAGGAAGAATTCCCAATTCCACCAGCTCCTCCAATTTGGCCTTTGTGACCATAGACCGTGCCCAGTTGGCGGAAATGGTGTTGGTGGTCTTAGCCTTGGTTGGAGTTTTCCCCTGTTTCTTGGGAGCCATGTGGTGGACCTGCAAAGTACAAAGTAAGAAGAAAATTAAGGCGTGGAAGTTGCGAACCGGCCAAGTATAAGCCGTGTAATATAGAGACATGAAAAATTGCGAGTGATCCGGGTGTTAGTTCGCAGAGCAAGGTTTGAAATTACCCGGGTATCAGGCATTATGGCGAAAATTATGGGATCTAAATACCGAAGAAGTTTTTTGAAGACAGTGGACGGCTTCCTAGGCACTTAACGTGATTAAAAGAAACTAGAAAGGAAAGGTCCAGCCGGGTGATTAATGCAAAGGCGGAAATTTCGGGTAGTTCGAGCCTAGATTGGAAGCTCTATTTTCAGATTTGAGGTGGGAATAACGATTGCAGGCAGTAGGAGAGTGTATTGGAGTATGCGCTTTATTCATTGTGCATGCTAGAAGAGAATATGGGAAATCTAATTCGGCATAGCCGAGAAATCCGTGCCGGGCAGATTTGGATCTAGTTTGAGATGAAATTCAAAAATTGCAAGGGAAAATTAATGGGCGCAAAAGGCTTACCGGAGGAGATCTGAGTGAGGCCTTGCGGAGGCAAATGGCGCAGCCTTGGTGTCCCTTCGCGGTTCTTGATGGGCCGGACGGAGATTCGCCGGCGGGTCTCGGCGGCGGTGCAGGGCGAGTGGTGGCGGAGCGCAGCCTCCGTCCGATGGGCTCCGGTGACGCGCGCGGGATTTCCGTGGTGGCGCTCAGCGGGTGTGAGCTCTGAGGGAGAGAGAAGCAGAGTGGGGGGAAATGAGCCGTTAAGGTTTAGGTCACCCCACAGGGAGCTTATTTATAGGGTGAATGGATAAGCCCGGTTCACTGAACGGGGGCCGGGAGTTACGGAAATAAACGGCTGTTAATTTGAGTTTTGACGAGATATGCGCCAAATATTGTGCAAGGCCTCTGGGTAAAAGGAAGAAGGAAATTAACCCCGCGATTTCAGGGTCGATTATCGGGTGCGGAATTTTGACATTTTGGGATTTTATCTGGGAAAGTAAGTTGGGTAATTGGGGAAGAGCCGGATTACTATATGGCCACCATGGAGTAAGGCCTAGCTGAATATCAAAACATCTTAACCCGGCCTCTATATGCCCGAATGTTTGATATCTTTGCAGGGAATAGCAGGCGCTTCAAGTAGGGTCCATGAAGCCCAAGCTATTCTGGGGACTACTGATGGAGGGATAATAACCCGGTAGGCCAACTCCAAGGTGTAACCCGGCCCAAGGGACATGGCGCAGGATCCGGCTAAGGATAATGAAACTTCTGGAAGGCCCAAAGTTTATAGGCCTCGTAACCCGGATTGTGGGTTGCGGTAAGGAAGGCTAGGGGTTGTAAGCAGTGTCCGGGTAGGATTCCGGGTGCGCCTTGGAGGGCAAGTCAGGAGGGTACGGTGCTTTATAAACCGACCCCTACGACTAGTTTGGGGAGATCTAAGAACCCTAGCAATATCGCGTGATATCGAGCATCCAGTGTAAACCCTAATCGAATTATCATATCGAGAATAGAGATCCGGCGACTTCGATTGCCGTCTATCAGATCAAATTGCACCATGTTTTCCCTTGAGCTAAACCCTCTCCCAAACGCCTGTGTCGACTTGCCCCAAGATCAGTTACCCCTGGTAACATCTGCCGTGATTATCCCACGACAAGCAGGTTCTGACGAACAGAACAATGGAACAGAGCAGAAACGGACGGCGACCAGGGGGGAATAGCGGCGAGCTGGGGCGTTACCTGGCGATGGCGCCTTCTGCGATCTTGGTGATGGATGGATGCTTGTTCCATTCCTAGGGTCAGCCTTTCCTCGAGGTGACCGTGGGGGATCGGAGCTGAGGGAGGAGGTGGTGGTCTCGGTGGTTGCGGGTCTGCAGAATTTCAGACAGAGGGAGATCGGGGGAGAAAGGAAGGGGGGGACGGCGGCGCTAGGTCTAGGGTAGAGGGGAAGGCTAGGCAGAGGTTGGCTCGAGGAACCCTAGTGGGTAGGCTAAATAGAGGGAGCTGAGCGTTGCTGGCCGTCCCCTCTGTACTGCCATTGACGTGGACAGCAGCATCTCGTTGCCGTACAGGTAGAAGGAGAGCTCAGAGGGGTACTGGGCCGGAACAGATGGGCTGGGCTGGGATTAGATAGGTTAGCTGCTGCTCACTTTATTTTTATTTTTCTTTTCTGTTTTTTTTTGTAGCAAGAGAAATTGGAAGGAGATGTTAGGGTTTTAGGCTTTAAAATTTTTGAGAAAAATCATGGGGACTTGTCAGCTCAAAACCTATCAGGTTGCAAGTTAGTTTTTGAAATTTCAAATTGTTACCTGCTGTTTGGAAAATAAATCAATTTAGATGATTTTTGAAGATTTGAAATGATTAATGAGATCAACCTTTTAATAAGGTGACCCAAAGGAAATAATTGGGAAACAAGTAATGAGAGAAAGTTTTGGTTATTATTTTTATAGTTTCCAAATTGGTTTTGTTTGAAAATATTTGATATGAATTTGAAGGTGATTTAATTAATTGATTGAATTAATGGTTTGATTAAAACCAACAATTTAAATGAGTGATTTGATTTGAATTTTTGAATTAGCCACTAGGGTTTTAATAACAGGGAACATTTTATTAACAAGCATGTTGATCAAAACAGCTTCAAACAGTGAAAAACAATTGAGTGGTTTAGTTTGAAATTTTGAAATTGGAAATTTTGAGCAGGGGGTGAAAGTTTAAATTGTTTTGAATTTTCAGTTGTGATGCAAACATGGTGCAATGCAATGTGATGCAATCAAAACAAACAGGTAACACCCCAGGTGTCACAGACGACACCACTAACAAGGGATTGCGCCCTCGCAATCCACCTGCTAACCCGGGAGGGGAAAGAAGTTCGACTATCGATTCTTCATGCTTCCAGTTGATCTCCTCGACACCACTAACAAGGGCTTCTCGACACCACTAACAAGAGATTCTTGCTCGGAGTAACGACGATGTTCTTCCACCAGGAATCTTCCGATGATCGGACCTATTAGGTCAAGGGCTCAGAAAACGTCCACCCACGTAGGATCCTAACACTTTGAAAGATAGGCAAGGGGGAGAAAACTCCAAAACAAATAAGATGGGAGGGGAAATAGAATAGGGATAAGGAGAAAACAAGAATCCTATTGAGATGTTTTTCCAAAATAGTTTAGCAGAAATAGTTTTTGACACTCTAGAAACAACGACCGTTAGCTAGGTTAACCTACAGGCTTTGCGGACCCGTTGCTTTGATAACCATTCGTATCGAAACAATCTCGGGAATCGGAACCAAGGCTCTGATACCATTTGTGACGCCCCGAGATCGGGCACTATGCAGATTTCAGCATTCCCGCCAAAATCCACATAATAACCGATTCCAGGTTGCCACTTGTGATAACATTACAATAGTTCACGAATATTCCACAATTACAACAGGAACAGATAGATACAAGATGATTCAAACTAGCTAGGGTTACAACTGATACATTGCAAAGATCCAAATAACAGCGGAAGAAACAAACGTCCGGCTACGGACAAGATACAAACTGGACTAAGAGTCCTGAAGATAACCGAGAGCGTCCAATCCCTGCCCAGGCCAAGCCGGAGGGATTCCCAGGCTAACGTCGTCAGACTTCAAACCTGTTGACTGCAATTTGGAATTTGCAGCCACGAAAGAGATTCGTGGGTCAGTACGGTTAAGTACTGGAAAGGGGGATAAAACCCATACTCACAAGATACCGGCGTAGCCAGTCATCACAAGATACAAATACTTTAGGATCAACGGAAAGGAAGGGGTTATTGCAAATAAGCGACAACAGGCTGCACTAACCAACTACAGAGGGATACTACAACTTCCGGCTAACAGAAACAAGATAAGATCGAGTATTGTAACCAACTGAAAGATAACTTCAAACAAACCCATCCTGGATCTCGCCCCTTATCCGAAGAAGCAATCCGAGGATAACTCACACAGTTTGATTAATGATGGTTCAAATTATTGTGTGAATAACCTTTTACTAGTCAAGTTATTAATCATTGGGTGTAACATGGTTGATCATTATGTTTAAGTTGTCCTGAGTACTTGTTAGCCAGTACTTTCACCAAGTAATCCATAACCGCGGAAAACACGGCTTCTCGAGAATATTATCCCTGCAGGGTTGCACCAATTTGGCCGTACACGTATGAATAACCCGCCAGATGGGGAGCTAACCCACCAAGCGAGGTACTCAACACAACTCAACTCTTCTTCGCATCAAGCCCAAAGCACCACGTGCTGTGCGTGCGCGGCTAATCGAGCCCCCGAAGAAAAGGGGACCCTCATAGCACTGGAAGACCACGCCGCCCTAAATGCCGACTACAAAAGTTCCACCCTGGCGCCAAGGGTTCGTACCTGCATATGCGTGCAGCAAATGGAAAAGCCCGAACTAAGTGTGGCGATTTGGACGAGATGCGAATCGAATCAAGTTGAGGGGGGCGCCCATACTCGCTTCCCACATGCGGGTAGTGCGCTCATCATGGATCAGTAGACAAGACCCTTTTCCTATTAGGGTCGACACTAGCAGGCCTCAAAACCACAAAGGGCCTCCTGCCGGTGCCTTATCATCAAATTTATTATTAAACAATACAGTAGCATGATTGATTGATTGATTAAACATCGAGCCCCCAGAACATAATAGAGTAGTAACAGAAAGTAACGGGTAACAGACTCGAGCAAAACAACCCTAAGCATGATAGTAGGACACGGGCAACAAGCAATGGTTATAGGTATGGAGGTGAGGCAATATCAAGGTTAAGGGATTCATGTGATGGGTTCGTAACAGAAGCAACTACTACTAAGGATAGCAGAAAAGAATCAACGGAAAGAATCGGTAACAAGTGATGAAAGGCATCCATATGGCAGCAAGTGATTATACTTGCCTGAGATCCCGCAAGGTAGCAGAACTTGTCGTTGCTCACATCATCTCAACGTCCTATCCGGGAAGAAGCAACGAACCTCGAACAACACCGGATGCAACAATTACTACTACGGCAAAAGATCCAGCATGATCAAGATATGGATGCATGACAATTTAATGGATGCATAGAAATAAACTAGTTGACATGATAACATAACATAATTAAATGGACCCATATGCAATTTGAGTTGCATATGAAAAGCCCATGAATTATGGTTGAAACAATTGTTTTCCAACTAATCAACAGGTAAAGGTGGATTAGCATGATGCATGGATGAGGAAAACATCAAAATAACAACAATGGAATCAATTGGAAATAAGGTTTTCCAATTTTAGAAATTTATTTATTAGGTTAGAAAATTTTGGTTCCTTAAGGGTGTCACACAAACAATTGTTGTTTTCATCAAGTTAAAGTGTTCAAAACAAATAATAAAGTTTATATTTGAAAAGTACATCAAATTTTAGTTGGATTACATGTTTCAAATATTGAAATTGGAATTAGGATAATTTAATTATGAATTAAACAATATTAAACAAGTTTTAAATGGATTTGAGACAAATTTGAATTTAATTGAAGTTTTATTTGTTCAAAACATAATTTCAAACTCACATTTGAAAAGTTCACACTTTGATGGTTTGAAAACATATTTTGCATGTTCAAAATTATTTTATTTTGAGCAAGTTATGATTTTATCAAATTTAAATGAATTAAACAAGTATTAAATTATTTAGGCAATTTAGATTATTCAAAACAGCAAACAAAATTTATATTTGGAAAGTAGATGAAAAATTGATTGGAAAACATATTTAGTTTGTGGAATTTGGAATTTTTATGAACAAGTTATGAATTTTGCAAGTTTAAGTGAATTTGACAAGTTTTCAAATTTTGCACCAATTTAAAATATTCAAAACAGTAAACAAATTTTATATTTGGATAGAACATTCAATTTGGGACAGAAAACATATTTAAAAAGTTAAAATTGGAGTTGGGATGAATTTCTTATGCAATTTACAATATTTAGTGTAATTCTGCCATTTTTTATGAACCAGGGACTTAGAAAAAAAATTGCAGGGGCTAGAAATAGTTATAAGGGCCTATTGGTGATTTCTGACAAATGCGGTGACCAAACAAATAGCAAAAAAAAAGTTTGGGTTTTTTGGTGGGCAGGGGGGATCGAACCCCCCACCTCCTGCTTGCGCTGGGTGCTGGTAACCAGATGGGCTGCTGCTGATCGCTTGTAACAGAAGGGGTGCGGGGGGAGTTAAGCTGTGGTTCCGCGCGGTTTTCTGAATCTGAAAGATGCAGTCTTTCTGCTTCAGGTTGTGACATGAACAGAGGATAGAAAGGATGGATCGTGGCGTTGTGAGGGATGGATCCCAGGCTCCACAGCCTGACCACGACTAGGTGATACCGCTAGGTTAGCACCCGATCGGTGATGCACATCGGTAGGATCTACCAGTTGCTGTCCCAGCGCGAGCAGGTTCTGACGAACAGAACAATGGAACAGAGCAGAAACAGACGGCGACCAGGGTGGAATAGCGGCGAGCTGGGGCGTTACCTGGCGATGGCGCCTTCTGCGATCTTGGTGATGGATGGATGCTTGTTCCATTCCCGGGGTCAGCCTTTCCTCGAGGTGACCGTGGGGGATCGGAGCTGAGGGAGGAGGTGGTGGTCTCGGTGGTTGCGGGTCTGCAGAATTTCAGACAGAGGGAGATCGGGGGAGAAAGGAAGGGGGGACGGCGGCGCTAGGTCTAGGGTAGAGGGGAAGGCTAGGCAGAGGTTGGCTCGAGGAACCCTAGTGGGTAGGCTAAATAGAGGGAGCTGAGCGTTGCTGGCCGTCCCCTCTGTACTTCCATTGACGTGGACAGCAGCATCTCGCTGCCGTACAGGTAGAAGGAGAGCTCAGAGGGGTACTAGGCCGGAACAGATGGGCTGGGCTGGGATTAGATAGGTTAGCTGCTGCTCACTTTATTTTTATTTTTCTTTTCTGTTTTTTTTTGTAGCAAGAGAAATTGGAAGGAGATGTTAGGGTTTTAGGCTTTAAAAATTTTGAGAAAAATCATGGGGACTTGTCAGCTCAAAACCTATCAGTTGGCAAGTTAGTTTTTGGAAATTTCAAATTGTTACCTGCTGTTTGGAAAATAAATCAATTTAGATGATTTTTGAAGATTTGAAATGATTAATGAGATCAACCTTTTAATAAGGTGACCCAAAGGAAATAATTGGGAAACAAGTAATGAGAGAAAGTTTTGGTTATTATTTTTATAGTTTCCAAATTGGTTTTGTTTGAAAATATTTGATATGAATTTGAAGGTGATTTAATTAATTGATTGAATTAATGGTTTGATTAAAACCAACAATTTAAATGAGTGATTTGATTTGAATTTTTGAATTAGCCACTAGGGTTTTAATAACAGGGAACATTTTATTAACAAGCATGTTGATCAAAACAGCTTCAAACAGTGAAAAACAATTGAGTGGTTTAGTTTGAAATTTTGAAATTGGAAATTTTGAGCAGGGGGTGAAAGTTTAAATTGTTTTGAATTTTCAGTTGTGATGCAAACATGGTGCAATGCAATGTGATGCATATGATGCAATCAAAACAAACAGGTAACACCCCAGGTGTTACAAGAGTTTTCTACCAAGACCATTATACATGACTTGCATGTTCCCTGAGATATGACCTCCTGAACTGTGATAACTTTCGGAGGAAAACACCGATTGAGATGAAACCAATTTTATTGGAAAGATCACTCTCAGAGCTACCCAACCTCCACTGGATATCTTGGAATGAGGAATATAGAAAATACCATGCATGGAGAGGTGTGGAACCTTTCTCAAACATGAACCAGTATCATTTTCCATATCACATCCATATCACAACCATATCACAACCTTATCAAAGCGCGTCATGTTGTAATAACTGTTAGACATACATTGTTTACACTAGGATGGACATTATTTGTAATACACGGGAAATAATTCTGTCCTTCTAGATTGGAGGATAGAGTTTTCTACCAAGACCATTATACATGACTTGCACGTTCCCTGAGATATGACCTCCTGAACTGTGATAACTTTCGGAGGAAAACACCGATTGAGATGAAACCAATTTTATTGGAAAGATCACTCTCAGAGCTACCCAACCTCCACTGGATATCTTGGAATGAGGAATATAGAAAATACCATGCATGGAGAGGTGTGGAACCTTTCTCAAACATGAACCAGTATCATTTTCCATATCACATCCATATCACAACCATATCACAACCATATCACAGCCTTATCACGTCGCGTAATGTTGTAATAACTGTTAGACATACAGTGTTTACACTAGGGTGGGTATTATTTGTAATACACGGGAAAGAATTTGGTCCTTCTAGATTGGAGGATAGAGTTTGCTACCAAGACCATTATACATGACTTGCACGTTCCCTAAGATCACTACAACAAACTCGACACGTAGAGACGTTATGTATGAGACGCGTTTGTTTTCGTCCCTAGGTTAATACAGTAGCTCGATGTAGGGACGTTCCTTTAGACGTTCCACATAGCGTCTCAATTGTTTTATTTATCAGCTAGCTAGAAAATAAATTTGGTAATTTACAAGCACCTAGGGACGATTCTTGAGACATTTCAAGTGCGTCGGTAATTGAAGTTAAGCACGAACTGACACGAGAGTTCTCGGCTCAAAAGGACCACAGGTGAACCACTTAAATCACATATATAGTACTAAAAGTATGAATTTCTCAAAAGAATTAGGACCCATACGGGCAAAGCATTTCATCATGGTGCAAGTTGACACAATCATAAAAGAATTAGGACCTCTATTACATTTTCCTCTTTCTATTTTTATTAGCGTGAATAAGGTTAGCCAGATCGATGAGACTACGTATTTTTTCAAGGTCATCAAAAGTTGGATAATAAAAATGTACCTCATAAATATGAATGTATGCGGTGAACATTACTAATTCATTATTTTAACCCATACGGGCAAACAATTTCATCATGGTGCAACTTTTATCGGACCATAAACTGACAACAAGGAATTTGTATACATCACATCTGCCCAAATCAGCTAGGGGGCTCAAGTAGTGGCACGATGCCTATTGGCTGCCACCATTATCATGCTCTATTCTTGACAACGAACGAAAAAATAACAAAATAAAACCGTGTTTTATCGTTTCCATTTCTTTATCTATCCCAGAATCAGATACAATACGGAGAAGGCCATTTATAGACACGGATAGGTATAATAAGAAAATAAAAGGCCATTTAATGCATAGGCCGGGCCGCCCCATTTTAAACAAAAATGGCGGTACAATATAATGGTATACAACTCATTTCAAAATTTCCCTATTTTATTCTAAAAAATATCCGTATTTTTTTCGTTTTGGCGCTAACTTTTTTTAGTTTACCCTTAAAAAACTACTCCCGCATTCTTTTAGAAAACAGTTCCGTAATATATTGTCGCTCACATTTTTTCATCGCCTACATACTTCTTTTTTTGGCGAAGGAGGAAATCCTCGCCTCCATATCTCCAGCCGCCACCCTCCCAGGTTCGTGTTGGCGTGTGCCTCCTCTCAGATTCGTGCTACCCCATCCAAGATCGAATCTGCTGCCGTGTGGTTCCTCCCAGATTCATGCTCCCTCAAATCTACATCTCGTTTGGAGTTACCCTTTCTGTCATTAGATTAATCTAGCGCTGGCAGGTGAATACGGCGCCGCCGGTGCCGTCACGGATAATGATGGCGGCGGGGTTTCTACGGGAGATGCGGTTGGTGTATGCGTGTGATGTGCTACTTCATGGAGGCGGCAAGCATTATGGACCGGCGACGGGAGGCGCCACGCGTGGTGCCAAGGCTGTCCATGGACGCGAGGTAACAGTGATAGCCGTCCTATTATTTAACATAGTACGAACGATCCAGGTCTATATATGGTTGTCTTTTTTGCACATCTCATAAGCAGATACTAGCACATCTTATTGCCACTCTCTCCCTCCCCGGTTTGCTTTGATCCCCATTGATTATTCCAGTTCACTTAATCCTCGATTGGATCACATCTATTTCTCTCAACTTACCTAGTTACATACGAATCTGAATTTGAGATGCAAATGGAACATATTCTGTTGTATATCCAAGAAATTGGTTATAGTATAATGTCACCTTCAATGCCGTGTTAATTCCCCAACTATTTCATTTGGTCCGATTTTTTTTCCATGAACGATAGCTGCCTCCTGTGAATAAGTAATTAGCTCCTTCAAATCACATATTCAGAACCCCGCATGATCTCATCTTTTGATAGTTTACTGCTTTCTTAAAGTAATCCCTTCTCCTCCCCATTCTAATCTAATCCCAGGTTTCCTTATTTCCTGTTCGCAGTTGCAGCATCTCATCTAACGCCGAGGTCGCTGCTGGCAGCATCCCCATCTCCATCAATTCATTCTCCTTTAGGCGCTTCTCGAGCCCATTGGCTGTCCGCTTCCCCTGCATTTTCCTATGTTGACCGACCATGGTGGTTGTCGGGAGGAGTGAGGTTAGAGGATCAAGGTCTCATACTGAATGTTCCGTTGTGTGTGTAAATCTGAAACTTTGGCTAATTTGCTATGTGTATGTGGTCTACAAAATAATCGTCACCGAAGATGATCGATAATGGCCATAAGCAAACAAATCACCTGGTGAGCATCTAATAGCAAGCATATTGGTTGTTCCAGTCTCACTCATATTTTCGCACCATGCTAACCGGTTACTACAAATTTGCAGGTTTTTTCTCTTTATATTTTGTTTTCAATCTTCTAATATTAGTTGCAGGACTGAGATAAGGAACATGCATCAGTTAACAAAATGGCAATTGGTAAGTAATTTTTGTGAGCTTAAGAAAGAGATACCTGGCATATTTATTATAGTAAACTAGCTGAAACTTAATATCACTATGTTTTATGAGACATGTCATGACAGATTTTATGAAGGTGTGGGAAGAGCAACTCCAGACCAAAATTTCTTATCGCAAGGTTACTAATTTTTTCCTCACCAGGTACAGTTTCATTTGCTAACCTGTACTTGGCACTTTTCCTCCTCTGGGAACTGTAGTGTATTTGTTTACTTCAGTTGGACAATCAGTCTCGCAGCTTGTTTCACTTTTATTACTTTGGAAAATTATCATCAGTATCAATTAACTATTTGAGATGAAATGGTGAACTCGGATTAAATTATCTAATAAATATATTACCAACAGAAGGACTCAATATTTAATGTTCATTTTTTTCCCTATCTATATGATATTTGATTTATCCATTTGTGCAAAAATTAGGTAATATGTGTCTCATTGGGTTTTCAGCTACGTGTCCACTGTATATTTTATCCATAAGACACCTCAAAGCAAAACACAATTTTTTAAACCTTGATGGCCTTTTGTCCATGTTTGAGGTAATCTGACATTTGGATGAGGCATATGTACATGTCAGGTTAAATATTAGATTGGTGGCGCTCCATATTGCATGATTTTACTCAGAGATAAGAAACGGCAGACATGATCTAGAATCAGTTTGTTTACTCAATGTGTACAATGCACTAACTACAGAAATAAAAATGGTTGTTTCCATGATTTTACAACTTCCATCAAAAGTTGTTTATCAGCTCGAGAAGTACAATCTTTCTTCTTTATGGAAAATACATTTTTTTTTTTTGAAACATTTTCTACTGCAGGGGAGACCCCCACAGCCCTTTATTACCAACCACAAGCGTTACAGTTACAGATATGTACAAATATACATGAGATGAGACTAAGAAAGTCTATCCCAGACTAAGTTAAGGAGTTAATCCATAAAGCTAAATCAGCAGCCAAAGCAGCACTCAACCTATGCTTAAGCATAAGGAGATCCAACAGAAAGCCCACTTTCCATCCCATAAAGGAATGCCTTTCAGATTTAAATATTACTCCATTTCTCTGCTTCCAAATATTCCAGCAAGCAATAATCACAATCTCTGTGAAACATGGCCCCTTGAAGGATTTTTTGGCAGCAGTGAGATTTTGCACAAGTGTGTCATCACTCCAACTTATTTGCAAATAATTCCAAATTCGGGAGCTAAAAACACATTGAAAGAACAGATGTATCCAGTCCTCATTGCACTGTGCACAACACAGAACACAATGATCAGTACCTTCAATCTTCCAATTCCTCCTTTTGATCATATCCTTTGTATTAATCCTATCCTTGAGAATCAACCAAGCAAAGAATTTATGTTTTGACATACATTTGGATTTCCATATCCACTTTGCTGGCCCATCAAGGCTTAAATGACCAAATTGCATCTGATAGAAATTCCTGGAGGTGTATACCCCTTTATTGAAGTTGCATCTCCAACTGTCCTCAGAATCAGTCAACTGAACATTATTTAAATTGCCACTCAGATCAGTAAACTCCTGGAAAGCTTCAGTTGAAAGTGGCAATACAAAGGCATCTGAGAGGTCTGCCAATAAAAGAATGTCTCTTATAGAGGACAAAGGATCAATGGCAAAAGAGAATAACCTTGGAAATTTTATAGCCAAAGGTTGTCCCATCCATGAATCTTTCCAGAAAAGGCCAGTAGAACCATTACCCAAAACACAAGAGGACAAGGAGCACCAGGTTTCTGCCAATTGCATAACACCTCTCCACCAGAAAGAACCACAAGAGGTGACAGCATGTGGTACTGTTTGGAAATAGTAAGCATTCTTTACTAAATGGACCCAAGGGATATCGACAGAATTATACAATTTTGCCAGGAACTTCAGTAACAGAGCTCTGTTTTGAATCTGGATATTGATGATCCCTAAACCTCCTTTGTTTTTGGGTCTACAAACCATATCCCAGGCAGCTAATGAGTTCACTCTTTGTTTATTCTTGTCCTTTCTCCATAAACATCTTCTCCTTGCCTTATCAATTATATCAATGACACCTTTAGGAATTACAAGAGTGCACATGTAATAAGAAGGCAAGGAGGAGAGAACCGAATTCACCAGAACCAAACTATCACCATAAGAAAGAAAAGAGACAGTAGCCGAGAGTCTCCTCTCAATTCTATCAATTAATGGTGCAAAATCCTTGATAGTCGGTTTAGTGGTTCCCATAGGCAAGCCTAAATAAGTAAAGGGCATAGAAGCCACAGAGCAATCAAGGACAGAAGCCAGGCTAACAGTTTCCTGTTGGGATAAATTGATCGGGATCATCGACGATTTATTGTAATTCACTTTTAGCCCAGTGAGACGAGCATAAAGATTTAGCAGGTCTTTAAAAACCAATAACTGATCCGGTTCAGCAGGAAGAATGACTAAAGTGTCATCAGCATATTGCACAATAGGAAAGTCACCACCAATTGGAATTGGCAATCTGAGTCTTCCTTCCCTAAGTGCCAAATTTACAATACTTTGCAGCAGATCCCCTCCCAACACATATAGTATAGGGGACAAAGGATCCCCCTGCCTGACACCTCTTTTACAAACAAAAGGTTTACCTGGGACCCCATTTAAGAGTACCGAAGAAGATCCAGAAGCAAGAATTTCCTTAACCCATTTGATTACTAAGGGGGGGAACCCCTTAAATTTCAGAATTTGCAAAATAGCAGAGTGCTCAATAGTATCAAAAGCTTTCTCAAAATCAATCTTGAAAATCACCACTCTTTTCTTAGAATGCTTACATTGGTGAATGTACTCAAAACACCAAGCCAAACAGTCTTGGATAGTTCTTGATTTTATGAAACCATACTGATTAGCATGTATGCATCCAAAAATTATGTCTTGAAAACGATTAGCCAGAATTTTGGTGATGAATTTCAAACAAGTATTGGTCAGTGAAATAGGTCTGAAATCATTCACCGTCTCAGGAGAATTAGTCTTTGGAATCAGAGTGATGAAAGATCCATTAATGCTCTCCAAAGAAATCTTAGCACTGTGAAAATCATTGCAGAGCTTGACAAAATCCTCTTTTATTATAATCCAGCAATGCTTAATAAAGAGCCCTGTAAACCCATCTGGTCCAGGTGCACGGTCAGGTTTTAAGTGTTTAACAACACCCTCAATCTCTTCAACAGTGAAAGGATTAGCCAAAGTCTCAAGGCCATCAACCTCAGGCAGAAAAACAGACAAATCGAAATCAGACATGGGTGGGCAGGAGACACCCATTCTGTTCTTAAAGCATGACCAGAAAGCAGCAGCTTTATCCATATGATCCACCAACAAATTACCAGAAGTATCCGAGATGGAAGGAATAGAATTTCTCCTAAATCTCTCAGTGGCTCTGGCATGAAAATATTTAGTATTCTCCCCAGAAAGCCTAGCCCAACGAATAGTACATCGTTGTTTCCAGTAATCAGATTGCAAAGCAAGCAGATTCTTGATATGTTTCTTTACAATAAGTCTGAAATTAAATTCTGGAACATTCAACTGCCGCAAGTCCTCCAATTGATCAAATAATAAAATCACCTTACTACTCATATCAATGAGAATCTTTAACTGAGATAAATTCCTTCCCCAATCCTTCAAAGCATATCTGAGGTTTTTTAATTTAGCATTGATTTTGGAGGTTATTGATTTGGCCAGAACAGGAGTATTCCAAATCTTAGACACAAGGTCCATGAATCCAGGTTGCCTAACCCAATGATTCTCAAATCGAAAAATCTTTGCCTTTGGGATGTTTGTTCCAATTTTAACCACACAAGGCAAGTGGTCAGATGTTATTTTCGACATGGGTAGCACCATAGTATTAGGGTAGTCTAAAGTCCACTGGCATGAAGTAAAGAACCAATCCAATTGAACCAAAAGTGGATCCCTTTGCATATTAGACCAAGTGAAATTCCTGCCCTTAACTGGCAGCTCCAAAAGACCCAGATGGCTAATAATATCATTAAATATAAACATATCATTGAGATCAGCCCCTGGTTTATTTCGATTATCCAGAGATCTAATGAAATTAAAATCTCCAAGGATCATCCAGTTTTGATGAATAGGGATAGAGAGATTATATAGCCAAGTAACAAAATTATCTCTTTCCACCCCTTTGCATGGACCATAAACATTCACCAAATTCCAAGAAGTAGAATTATGAGTAGAAGTGAATTTAATGTGAATGGCAGAGCGATGAACTTCTAACAACTCCCCACTGAAGATGGAACTATTCCAAAGCACAATTAATCCTCCAGAAGCTCCCACAGAGGGGGAGAAGACAAATTGATCAAATCTTTTAGGGCAGAAGGACCTAATAAATGAATGATCAAAATCCTGGCATTTTGTCTCTTGTAAGCAAATGATAGAAGCTTGACTTTCCTCAATTTTATTATAAACTGCATCTCTTTTAGCTTTATCATTCAAGCCTCTCACATTCCAGTCAAAAACAATCCAATCCAAGACTAGATGGGCCTTATTATCCATGGAAAATAATAATAAAGGAGATTGCTGATAATCATAAAATACCAGCACAGTAGATGTCCAAAAGATAAAACCCAAAGCATAGTACATATGTCATGTATCATAACAAAATGTAACAGGAAGACCCAGCAACAACTCCATGGACCAAACAGGCCCAAAAGAAATAAAGAAGGCCCACTAATCATCAGAACTAGATGGAGTGGTGGGCTTCTCTGGAGCAGCTTCAAGCTTCTCCACCGTTAAATCCGAATCTTCTATCTGGAGTATTCTTCCCGCCCTCTGCAGAACAGCGACAGGAGTGAAAGGAGGTACTCCCCCTGTAGAAGCTTGAGGACGAGCGGACTTGGCCTTCTTCCTAGGTTCTGGCTTGTCTGAAGCAGGCAAGACCCTGAACCCAGCATTCTTGGCCAGGCTACGCGTCACTCGACGCTCCTCAAGTACAATTGGAGTAGACTTCCTGGTCCTCTTCTTAGTGATCGGCTGGGGGGTCGTCGGTTCAGTAGCAGGGCAAGCATCCAACAGCATAGGCACAGGAACAGCAGAGGAAACTGGCAGTTCAATCGGCAACAGAGATGACAGAAATTCAAATCTCCTGTCAAAAATAACCCGAGCTTTGTGCTCCAGGAAGTATCTAAAAATCAGTGTATGCACATTTTCTTATTTCCTTATATTTCTGTCTCAGATGAAGTTAGTACTTTGTCTATGTCCATGTCCACTACTATATTCACGTCCATGTCCAGTACTGACGAATAAGGTATATTATACCACATTGGGTGCATATGATACAATGCATGTACTAGCTTATTCCATGGATTTCTCACTTTCGTCGTGTATTGCTTTTCAGGCTAATCGTGGAATTAAATGAGATTGAACTGAATGAAGATTGACGGGGTTTGAAGGATTAGTTTATGCCTCAACAAAATTATGGAGGGATTTACAATAAGTTTAGAAACATAATTGATGATATATAGGATATTTTATAATTTTTTTCCTTTCATGATCTTCCCAAATGTATAAGCAAATTACTAATTATTTTTTTTGATTCAGATCCAATTTTTTTATGCAATTCCAATTATTTGATTTGCTACAATTTGCAGTCTTTCCTCGTTATAAACGGTCTACCCTTTTACGATAACTTGGTTCATGATTGGTTTCCTCTTAAACTTCTTAATAAAAATTAATTATGCTAGCACGTGCTGAGACGCTTTATATATATATAAAAGATGGATACACCAACATGCGTAATACGTATGAACTCGTGTATAGGAGACCGTAATGTATGTGCGGAAAAACACCCTTAACCTTCGTTGAGACGCAAATATGGCGTGTCTATATTAGTAGAGACGTTACACATGCGTATCTATTATATCGTCTTTACATGTGTAGACATGCTTTCTAGCGTCCCACTCAAACGTCTTTACATATGTATACACGTTTAGCAAGCGTCTTTAAATCATTTGAGACGGTGCATAAGGAGACGTTTCAACGACGCTTTGAGCAAGCGACTATACAATCCTCTAGAGATGAAATATCACGTCTCTATCATTCAGATTGAACGTCTCTATGTGCCTCCTGTGTTGTAGTGAGATATGACCTCCTGAACTGTGATAACTTTCGAAGGAAAACACCGATTGAGATGAAACCAATTTTATTGGAAAGATCACTCTGAGAGCTACCCAACCTCCACGGGATATCTTGGAATGAGGAATATAGAAAATACCATGCATGGAGAGGTGTGGAACCTTTCTCAAACATGAACCAGTATCATTTTCCATATCACATCCATATCACAACCATATCACAGCCTTATCAAAGCGCGTCATGTTGTAATAACTGTTAGACATACCATGTTTACACTAGGATGGGCATTATTTGTAATACACGGGAAATAATTCTGTCCTTCTAGATTGGAGGATAGAGTTTTCTACCAAGACCATTATACATGACTTGCACGTTCCCTGAGATATGACCTCCTGAACTGTGATAACTTTCGGAGGAAAGCACCGATTGAGATGAAACCAATTTTATTGGAAAGATCACTCTCAGAGCTACCCAACCTCCACTGGATATCTTGGAATGAGGAATATAGAAAATACCATCCATGGAGAGGTGTGGAACCTTTCTCAAACATGAACCAGTATCATTTTCCATATCACATCCATATCACAACCATATCACAGCCTTATCAAAGCGCGTCATGTTGTAATAACTGTTAGACATACATTGTTTACACTAGGATGGACATTATTTGTAATACACGGGAAATAATTCTGTCCTTCTAGATTGGAGGATAGAGTTTTCTACCAAGACCATTATACATGACTTGCACGTTCCCTGAGATATGACCTCCTGAACTGTGATAACTTTCGGAGGAAAAAACACCGATTGAGATGAAACCAATTTTATTGGAAAGATCACTCTCACAGCTACCCAACCTCCACTGGATATCTTGGAATTAGGAATATAGAAAATACCATGCATGGAGAGGTGTGGAACCTTTCTCAAACATGAACCAGTATCATTTTCCATATCACATCCATATCACAACCATATCACAACCATATCACAGCCTTATCACATCGCGTCATGTTGTAATAAGTGTTAGACATACAGTGTTTACACTAGGGTGGGTATTATTTGTAATACACGGGAAAGAATTTGGTCCTTCTAGATTGGAGGATAGAGTTTGCTACCAAGACCATTATACATGACTTGCACGTTCCCTAAGATATGACCTCCTGAACTGTGATAACTTTCGAAGGAAAACACCGATTGAGATGAAACCAATTTTATTGGAAAGATCACTCTGAGAGCTACCCAACCTCCACGGGATATCTTGGAATGAGGAATATAGAAAATAACATGCATGGAGAGGTGTGGAACCTTTCTCAAACATGAACCAGTATCATTTTCCATATCACATCCATATCACAACCATATCACAGCCTTATCAAAGCGCGTCATGTTGTAATAACCGTTAGACATACAATGTTTACACTAGGATGGGCATTATTTGTAATACACGGGAAATAATTCTGTCCTTCTAGATTGGAGGATAGAGTTTTATACCAAGACCATTATACATGACTTGCACGTTCCCTGAGATATGACCTCCTGAACTGTGATAACTTTCGGAGGAAAGCACCGATTGAGATGAAACCAATTTTATTGGAAAGATCACTCTCAGAGCTACCCAACCTCCACTGGATATCTTGGAATGAGGAATATAGAAAATACCATGCATGGAGAGGTGTGGAACCTTTCTCAAACATGAACCAGTATCATTTTCCATATCACAACCATATCACAGCCTTATCAAAGCGCGTCATGTTGTAATAACTGTTAGACATACATTGTTTACACTAGGATGGACATTATTTGTAATACACGGGAAATAATTCTGTCCTTCTAGATTGGAGGATAGAGTTTTCTACCAAGACCATTATACATGACTTGCACGTTCCCTGAGATATGACCTCCTGAACTGTGATAACTTTCGGAGGAAAACACCGATTGAGATGAAACCAATTTTATTGGAAAGATCACTCTCAGAGCTACCCAACCTCCACTGGATATCTTGGAATGAGGAATATAGAAAATACCATGCATGGAGAGGTGTGGAACCTTTCTCAAACATGAACCAGTATCATTTTCCATATCACATCCATATCACAACCATATCACAACCATATCACAGCCTTATCACATCGCGTCATGTTGTAATAATTGTTAGAGATACAGTGTTTACACTAGGGTGGGTATTATTTGTAATACACGGGAAAGAATTTGGTCCTTCTAGATTGGAGGATAGAGTTTGCTACCAAGACCATTATACATGACTTGCACGTTCCCTAAGATATGACCTCCTGAACTGTGATAACTTTCGAAGGAAAACACCGATTGAGATGAAACCAATTTTATTTGAAAGATCACTCTGAGAGCTACCCAACCTCCACGGGATATCTTGGAATGAGGAATATAGAAAATACCATGCATGGAGAGGTGTGGAACCTTTCTCAAACATGAACCAGTATCATTTTCCATATCACATCCATATCACAACCATATCACAGCCTTAACAAAGCGCGTCATGTTGTAATAACTGTTAGACATACAATGTTTACACTAGGATGGGCATTATTTGTAATACACGGGAAATAATTCTGTCCTTCTAGATTGGAGGATAGAGTTTTCTACCAAGACCATTATACATGACTTGCACGTTCCCTGAGATATGACCTCCTGAACTGTGATAACTTTCGGAGGAAAGCACCGATTGAGATGAAACCAATTTTATTGGAAAGATCACTCTCAGAGCTACCCAACCTCCACTGGATATCTTGGAACGAGGAATATAGAAAATACCATGCATGGAGAGGTGTGGAACCTTTCTCAAACATGAACCATTATCATTTTCCATATCACATCCATATCACAACCATATCACAGCCTTATCAAAGCGCGTCATGTTGTAATAATTGTTAGACATACATTGTTTACACTAGGATGGACATTATTTGTAATAGACGAGAAATAATTCTGTCCTTCTAGATTGGAGGATAGAGTTTTCTACCAAGACCATTATACATGACTTGCACGTTCCCTGAGATATGACCTCCTGAACTGTGATAACTTTCGGAGGAAAACACCGATTGAGATGAAACCAATTTTATTGGAAAGATCACTCTCAGAGCTACCCAACCTCCACTGGATATCTTGGAATGAGGAATATAGAAAATACCATGCATGGAGAGGTGTGGAACCTTTCTCAAACATGAACCAGTATCATTTTCCATATCACATCCATATCACAACCATATCACAACCATATCACAGCCTTATCACATCGCGTCATGTTGTAATAACTGTTAGACATACAGTGTTTACACTAGGGTGGGTATTATTTGTAATACACGGGAAAGAATTTGGTCCTTCTAGAGTGGAGGATAGAGTTTGCTACCAAGACCATTATACATGACTTGCACGTTCCCTAAGATATGACCTCCTGAACTGTGATAACTTTCGAAGGAAAACACCGATTGAGATGAAACCAATTTTATTGGAAAGATCACTCTGAGAGCTACCCAACCTCCACGGGATATCTTGGAATGAGGAATATAGAAAATACCATGCATGGAGAGGTGTGGAACCTTTCTCAAACATGAACCAGTATCATTTTCCATATCACATCCATATCACAACCATATCACAGCCTTATCAAAGCGCGTCATGTTGTAATAACTGTTAGACATACATTGTTTACACTAGGATGGGCATTATTTGTAATACACGGGAAATAATTCTGTCCTTCTAGATTGGAGGATAGAGTTTTCTACCAAGACCATTATACATGACTTGCACGTTCCCTGAGATATGACCTCCTGAACTATGATAACTTTCGGAGGAAAACACCGATTGAGATGAAACCAATTTTATTGGAAAGATCACTCTGAGAGCTACCCAACCTCCACTGGATATCTTGGAATGAGGAATATAGAAAATACCATGCATGGAGAGGTGTGGAACCTTTCTCAAACATGAACCAGTATCATTTTCCATATCGCATCCATATCACAACCATATCACAGCCTTATCAAAGCGCGTCATGTTGTAATAACTGTTAGACATACAATGTTTACACTAGGATGGGCATTATTTGTAATACACGGGAAATAATTCTGTCCTTCTAGATTGGAGGATAGAGTTTTCTACCAAGACCATTATACATGACTTGCACGTTCCCTGAGATATGACCTCCTGAACTGTGATAACTTTCGGAGGAAAGCACCGATTGAGATGAAACCAATTTAATTGGAAAGATCACTCTCAGAGCTACCCAACCTCCACTGGATATCTTGGAATGAGGAATATAGAAAATACCATGCATGGAGAGGTGTGGAACCTTTCTCAAACATGAACCAGTATCATTTTCCATATCACATCCATATCACAACCATATCACAGCCTTATCAAAGCGCGTCATGTTGTAATAACTGTTAGACATACATTGTTTACACTAGGATGGACATTATTTGTAATACACGGGAAATAATTCTGTCCTTCTAGATTGGAGGATAGAGTTTTCTACCAAGACCATTATACATGACTTGCACGTTCCCTGAAATATGACCTCCTGAACTGTGATAACTTTCGGAGGAAAACACCGATTGAGATGAAACAAATTTTATTGGAAAGATCACTCTCAGAGCTACCCAACCTCCACTGGATATCTTGGAATGAGGAATATAGAAAATACCATGCATGGAGAGGTGTGGAACCTTTCTCAAACATGAACCAGTATCATTTTCCATATCACATCCATATCACAACCATATCACAACCATATTATAGCCTTATCACATCGCGTCATGTTGTAATAACTGTTAGACATACAGTGTTTACACTAGGGTGGGTATTATTTGTAATACACGGGAAAGAATTTGGTCCTTCTAGAGTGGAGGATAGAGTTTGCTACCAAGACCATTATACATGACTTGCACGTTCCCTAAGATATGACCTCCTGAACTGTGATAACTTTCGAAGGAAAACACCGATTGAGATGAAACCAATTTTATTGGAAAGATCACTCTGAGAGCTACCCAACCTCCACGGGATATCTTGGAATGAGGAATATAGAAAATACCATGCATGGAGAGGTGTGGAACCTTTCTCAAACATGAACCAGTATCATTTTGCATATCACATCCATATCACAACCATATCACAGCCTTATCAAAGCGCGTCATGTTGTAATAACTGTTAGACATACATTGTTTACACTAGGATGGGCATTATTTGTAATACACGGGAAATAATTCTGTCCTTCTAGATTGGAGGATAGAGTTTTCTACCAAGACCATTATACATGACTTGCACGTTCCCTGAGATATGACCTCCTGAACTGTGATAACTTTCGGAGGAAAACACCGATTGAGATGAAACCAATTTTATTGGAAAGATCACTCTCAGAGCTACCCAACCTCCCATGGATATCTTGGAATGAGGAATATAGAAAATGCCATGCATGGAGAGGTGTGGAACCTTTCTCAAACATGAACCAGTATCATTTTCCATATCACATCCATATCACAACCATATCACAACCATATCACAGCCTTATCACATCGCGTCATGTTGTAATAACTGTTAGACATACAGTGTTTACACTAGGGTGGGTATTATTTGTAATACACGGGAAAGAATTTTGTCCTTCTAGATTGGAGGATAGAGTTTGCTACCAAGACCATTATACATGACTTGCACGTTCCCTAAGATATGACCTCCTGAACTGTGATAACTTTCGAAGGAAAACACCGATTGAGATGAAACCAATTTTATTGGAAAGATCACTCTGAGAGCTACCCAACCTCCACGGGATATCTTGGAATGAGGAATATAGAAAATACCATGCATGGAGAGGTGTGGAACCTTTCTCAAACATGAACCAGTATCATTTTCCATATCACATCCATATCACAACCATATCACAGCCTTATCAAAGCGCGTCATGTTGTAATAACTGTTAGACATACAATGTTTACACTAGGATGGGCATTATTTGTAATACACGGGAAATAATTCTGTCCTTCTAGATTGGAGGATAGATTTTTCCACCAAGACCATTATACATGACTTGCACGTTCCCTGAGATATGACCTCCTGAACTGTGATAACTTTCGGAGGAAAGCACCGATTGAGATGAAACCAATTTTATTGGAAAGATCACTCTCAGAGCTACCCAACCTCCACTGGATATCTTGGAATGAGGAATATAGAAAATACCATGCATGGAGAGGTGTGGAACCTTTCTCAAACATGAACCAGTATCATTTTCCATATCACATCCATATCACAACCATATCACAGCCTTATCAAAGCGCGTCATGTTGTAATAACTGTTAGACATACATTGTTTACATTAGGATTGACATTATTTGTAATAGACGGGAAATAATTCTGTCCTTCTAAATTGGAGGATAGAGTTTTCTACCAAGACCATTATACATGACTTGCACGTTCCCTAAGATATGACCTCCTGAACTGTGATAACTTTCGAAGGAAAACACCGATTGAGATGAAACCAATTTTATTGGAAAGATCACTCTGAGAGCTACCCAACCTCCACTGGATATCTTGGAATGAGGAATATATAAAATACCATGCATGGAGAGGTGTGGAACCTTTCTCAAACATGAACCAGTATCATTTTCCATATCACATCCATATCACAACCATATCACAGCCTTATCAAAGCGCGTCATGTTGTAATAACCGTTAGACATACAATGTTTACACTAGGATGGGCATTATTTGTAATACACGGGAAATAATTCTGTCCTTCTAGATTGGAGGATAGAGTTTTATACCAAGACCATTATACATGACTTGCACGTTCCCTGAGATATGACCTCCTGAACTGTGATAACTTTCGGAGGAAAGCACCGATTGAGATGAAACCAATTTTATTGGAAAGATCACTCTCAGAGCTACCCAACCTCCACTGGATATCTTGGAATGAGGAATATAGAAAATACCATGCATGGAGAGGTGTGGAACCTTTCTCAAACATGAACCAGTATCATTTTCCATATCACAACCATATCACAGCCTTATCAAAGCGTGTCATGTTGTAATAACTGTTAGACATACATTGTTTACACTAGGATGGACATTATTTGTAATACACGGGAAATAATTCTGTCCTTCTAGATTGGAGGATAGAGTTTTCTACCAAGACCATTATACATGACTTGCACGTTCCCTGAGATATGACCTCCTGAACTGTGATAACTTTCGGAGGAAAACACCGATTGAGATGAAACCAATTTTATTGGAAAGATCACTCTCAGAGCTACCCAACCTCCACTGGATATCTTGGAATGAGGAATATAGAAAATACCATGCATGGAGAGGTGTGGAACCTTTCTCAAACATGAACCAGTATCATTTTCCATATCACATCCATATCACAACCATATCACAACCATATCACAGCCTTATCACATCGCGTCATGTTGTAATAATTGTTAGAGATACAGTGTTTACACTAGGGTGGGTATTATTTGTAATACACGGGAAAGAATTTGGTCCTTCTAGATTGGAGGATAGAGTTTGCTACCAAGACCATTATACATGACTTGCACGTTCCCTAAGATATGACCTCCTGAACTGTGATAACTTTCGAAGGAAAACACCGATTGAGATGAAACCAATTTTATTGGAAAGATCACTCTGAGAGCTACCCAACCTCCACAGGATATCTTGGAATGAGGAATATAGAAAATACCATGCATGGAGAGGTGTGGAACCTTTCTCAAACATGAACCAGTATCATTTTCCATATCACATCCATATCACAACCATATCACAGCCTTAACAAAGCGCGTCATGTTGTAATAACTGTTAGACATACAATGTTTACACTAGGATGGGCATTATTTGTAATACACGGGAAATAATTCTGTCCTTCTAGATTGGAGGATAGAGTTTTCTACCAAGACCATTATACATGACTTGCACGTTCCCTGAGATATGACCTCCTGAACTGTGATAACTTTCGGAGGAAAGCACCGATTGAGATGAAACCAATTTTATTGGAAAGATCACTCTCAGAGCTACCCAACCTCCACTAGATATCTTGGAATGAGGAATATAGAAAATACCATGCATGGAGAGGTGTGGAACCTTTCTCAAACATGAACCAGTATCATTTTCCATATCACATCCATATCACAACCATACCACAGCCTTATCAAAGCGCGTCATGTTGTAATAATTGTTAGACATACATTGTTTACACTAGGATGGACATTATTTGTAATAGACGAGAAATAATTCTGTCCTTCTAGATTGGAGGATAGAGTTTTCTACCAAGACCATTATACATGACTTGCACGTTCCCTGAGATATGACCTCCTGAACTGTGATAACTTTCGGAGGAAAACACCGATTGAGATGAAACCAATTTTATTGGAAAGATCACTCTCAGAGCTACCCAACCTCCACTGGATATCTTGGAATGAGGAATATAGAAAATACCATGCATGGAGAGGTGTGGAACCTTTCTCAAACATGAACCAGTATCATTTTCCATATCACATCCATATCACAACCATATCACAACCATATCACAGCCTTATCACATCGCGTCATGTTGTAATAACTGTTAGACATACAGTGTTTACACTAGGGTGGGTATTATTTGTAATACACGGGAAAGAATTTGGTCCTTCTAGAGTGGAGGATAGAGTTTGCTACCAAGACCATTATACATGACTTGCACGTTCCCTAAGATATGACCTCCTGAACTGTGATAACTTTCGAAGGAAAACACCGATTGAGATGAAACCAATTTTATTGGAAAGATCACTCTGAGAGCTACCCAACCTCCACGGGATATCTTGGAATGAGGAATATAGAAAATACCATGCATGGAGAGGTGTGGAACCTTTCTCAAACATGAACCAGTATCATTTTCCATATCACATCCATATCACAACCATATCACAGCCTTATCAAAGCGCGTCATGTTGTAATAACTGTTAGACATACATTGTTTACACTAGGATGGGCATTATTTGTAATACACGGGAAATAATTCTGTCCTTCTAGATTGGAGGATAGAGTTTTCTACCAAGACCATTATACATGACTTGCACGTTCCCTGAGATATGACCTCCTGAACTATGATAACTTTCGGAGGAAAACACCGATTGAGATGAAACCAATTTTATTGGAAAGATCACTCTGAGAGCTACCCAACCTCCACTGGATATCTTGGAATGAGGAATATAGAAAATACCATGCATGGAGAGGTGTGGAACCTTTCTCAAACATGAACCAGTATCATTTTCCATATCGCATCCATATCACAACCATATCACAGCCTTATCAAAGCGCGTCATGTTGTAATAACTGTTAGACATACAATGTTTACACTAGGATGGGCATTATTTGTAATACACGGGAAATAATTCTGTCCTTCTAGATTGGAGGATAGAGTTTTCTACCAAGACCATTATACATGACTTGCACGTTCCCTAAGATATGACCTCCTGAACTGTGATAACTTTCGGAGGAAAGCACCGATTGAGATGAAACCAATTTTATTGGAAAGATCACTCTCAGAGCTACCCAACCTCCACTGGATATCTTGGAATGAGGAATATAGAAAATACCATGCATGGAGAGGTGTGGAACCTTTCTCAAACATGAACCAGTATCATTTTCCATATCACATCCATATCACAACCATATCACAACCATATCACAGCCTTATCACATCGCGTCATGTTGTAATAACTGTTAGACATACAGTGTTTACACTAGGGTGGGTATTATTTGTAATACACGGGAAAGAATTTGGTCCTTCTAGAGTGGAGGATAGAGTTTGCTACCAAGACCATTATACATGACTTGCACGTTCCCTAAGATATGACCTCCTGAACTGTGATAACTTTCGAAGGAAAACACCGATTGAGATGAAACCAATTTTATTGGAAAGATCACTCTGAGAGCTACCCAACCTCCACGGGATATCTTGGAATGAGGAATATAGAAAATACCATGCATGGAGAGGTGTGGAACCTTTCTCAAACATGAACCAGTATCATTTTCCATATCACATCCATATCACAACCATATCACAGCCTTATCAAAGCGCGTCATGTTGTAATAACTGTTAGACATACATTGTTTACACTAGGATGGGCATTATTTGTAATACACGGGAAATAATTCTGTCCTTCTAGATTGGAGGATAGAGTTTTCTACCAAGACCATTATACATGACTTGCACGTTCCCTGAGATATGACCTCCTGAACTATGATAACTTTCGGAGGAAAACACCGATTGAGATGAAACCAATTTTATTGGAAAGATCACTCTGAGAGCTACCCAACCTCCACTGGATATCTTGGAATGAGGAATATAGAAAATACCATGCATGGAGAGGTGTGGAACCTTTCTCAAACATGAACCAGTATCATTTTCCAT